>CAUYPK010110206.1:0-20710 GCA_963574355.1 Loris lydekkerianus | reverse complement strand
AGGTTATAACTGGGTTATAGCTTTCATATGAAAGCCATAAATTAGTGTCATAGTAGGGCTGAGTACATTGGGTACTTTTTCTTCCATTCTTGAGATACTTTACTAAGAAGAATATGTTCCAGCTCCATCCATGTAAACATGAAAGAGGTAAAGTCTCCATCTTTCTTTAAGGCTGCATAATATTCCATACTGTACATATACCACAATTTATTAATCCATTCGTGGATCTATGGGCACTTGGGCTTTTTCCATGACTTAGCAATTACGCATTGGGCTGCAATAAACATTCTGGTACAAATATCTTTGTTATTACGTGATTTTTGGTCTTCTGGGTATATACCTAGTAGAGGAATTATAGGACTGAATGGCAGATCTATTTTCAGATCTCTAAGTGTTCTCCAAACATCTTTCCAAAAGGAATGTATTAATTTGCATTCCCACCAGCAGTGTAGAAGCGTATTTTTGAATCCACTAACTAAAAAGCTACTTACTCTCTCTACCCTTCTCAGCCCTAGTAACCACCATTCTACTCTCTACCTCTAAGAAATCAATTTCTTTTTTAGCTTCCACATGTAAGTGAACATGTGATATTTGCATTTCTGCGCCTGGCTTATTTCACATAACATAATTGCCTTCAGGCTCATCCATGTTACTGCAAATTTTAGGATTTCATTCTTTTCATGGCTGAATAATATTGCGTCGTGTACACACATTTGCTTTACTCATTCATCCACTGATGGACACTTAGGTTAATTCCTTATCTTGGCTATTACGGACAGTGCTATGATAATCGTGGGAGTGCAGATATCTCTTCAATGTACTGATTTCCTTTCTTTTGGTTGTATACCTAGCAGTGGATTGCTGGATCCTAGGGAAACTCCATACTGTTTTCTGTAAATGCTGTGCTAATTCTCACCCATATTGTATGAACATTCCCCTTTCTCCACATCCTCACTAGCATCCATTATTTTTTGTCTTTTTGATAATAACCAATTTAACTAGGATGAGATGATATCTCATTGTAGTTCTGATTTGCATTTTCCTAATGATTAGTGATGTATTGTATATTTTTTCAAATACCTGTTGCTCATTTATATTTCTTTTGGAAAATGTCTGTTCAGATCAATTCCCATTATTAAATCGAATGATTTGGGTTTTTCTTCTATTGAGATCTTTGAACATTTTTGTGTTCCGGTTATTAACTCTTCCCTCATCAGGTATAGTTTGCTAATATTTTCCCTCTTTTGTAGCTTGTCTTTTCACTCTGTTCATGGTTTCCTTTGCTGTGCAGAAGCTTTTCAGCTTGATGTAATCTCATTTGTCTGTTTTGTAGACAAATGTAGACCCTATGTAGGGGTCTTGCATAGTGGGTATAGTGAAGGCTATAGTGATTCTTCGCTGAGGACACTAGGTGGGTAGGTCCCCTATGTGCCTAGGGGCACTAGAGGGGGCAGCAGGCCAGCTCTGGGGCCCTGGGCAGGGTGCGTAGGTATCAGCAGTAGCAGCAGTGGGTTGGGCAGAGCAGTCCTCAGGTCCCTAGGTGAGTAGCACAGGCACTGTTAACAGTGATGCCATACCCCAAGCAGGCTGGTCCTTAGGACCCTGGGCGGTGCATAAGGGCACCATTAGTGTCAGTGCTAGGCCAGGTGGTATGGGTAGGTAGATTCTCTGAGCCCTACACAGGTGGGGCATGTGTGTGCACAGTAGCCCCATTACTGAAGGAGGCCAGGGTGGGCTGTCGGTGGTGGTCCCTGGAAGGCTGTGCTGGATCAACTGTTTCCCAGGATGTAAGTAGGGTCTTGCATAGGTTTGGGCACCAAAGTCACTGCCACACCACTGGGTTCAGCCAGTGTTGCAATGCTATAGCTCATGGGTAAACATGGGGCGTCTTGGTGGGGCCCCAGGGGTGTGACGATATAGGGGCCACTAGACCCCAGAGCAGGATGTAGTTTGGTGTTAGCTCTGCTCCCAAAATGATACCAGCTCCCAGAAGCTTAGAGACTAGGAGTGGCCGTTCCCTCTCTGAATAATGCAATTGTGTGCACTCCAGCCAACTCCCTATACTAGGCTCAGGGCCCACAAAGGCTGAGAGCATTCAGGAATATTTTATTCATCTCTAATATGAGGTAACCATTTTGTGAGACTTAAAAAAATAAAAAAAAGCATTTGGAATTTAGGTCAAGCAAATCCAAAGGATTTATATAGCTCATTAACAAATGGTTAGAATAAAAGTAAAATAAACTTCATCTGGAATACACCCAAAAAATAAAGCACATTTTCCATTACGGTGGTTTAAAAACAGAGAAAGATTAGAAAACATTTCTTTGACAAAACATAAAGATTAAGCTGGAAATAACAAAATTACAAAATATGTTTATCTAAGGTTGAAAACATGAAGGATCCACAGTTAGAGAGCTATGTTAGCATATACCCAGACAATACATCTGAGATAAGAGATGCTCTGAAAAAAGCGCTTGAAACTATCTAATATTTACAGGGGACCTGTCACCTTCCCTGTCATGTATGCAACTGAACCTCTGGAGCCCAAGTTTCCTTTAAGTCCAGGCACAGATACACACTCGTGACCGAGCAATTGCTTTTTCCTTCCCATTATGATGTAACATGACAATGTCCAGACATCTTTGTATAAGAAAGGCTTGTTCAAGGAGAAACAAAGACATATAAAGACATGTAGAAAGAAAGGCAAACAATTTTGCTCATCTCACTACCACGCGGTGCTGCTCTATCCTCTCTGACTGAATGGGTGTCATCTCTTTCCTGCTAGACGTGAGACAAGATAATGGGAGGAAAATACAAGTGATGTTAATGAGACATGCGTGTTCTTTTCCTATCTGTACTGCAGAAAGAACATACATTTGCTCAGAGCATTAACAACAGACTTAGATACTAAGCATGTACACCCCAGAAAGAGAACAATGAGTGACAGTACTTGGCTAGCTCCCCAGCACAGGGGAAGAACTATGTAGTTGCCGGCAATTAAGATGGGGAGTGATTTATGTGGTACAGACTCAGAGCCATGGAAATGATAGTATTTGAGATGTCTTAGGAAGCAAGAGAAGGTTAATAGAGATAGGAAAATGTGCCTTAACTCAAAGCAACAGTTTAAAAGGTTGCATATGGACAAGAGTAAGCAGGGTATAGTCAGAATTCAATCATGAAGCCAGGGATTGCCTTGGATTGGCCAGAGAAGAAGGAAGGGTTAATTTCAAAGAGCAATTGATATAAAACACAGAATCTCTATTTGTTCCTTTTTGACATTGAACAGCCCCATTGGAAGGTCACGAGCAAGGGGAAATAAATCATGCATAAGTGCAAAGTTTTACTACATAAAAAGTCCCTGAAATTTTAAATTTATTACAAAAGCACTTTGCTTAACCAAAGGTCACATCATCTGGACATGGTTGAGAAAGTCAGAAGTAAGCAAAAAGCAGCCTTTGAATATTCAAGGGGGGAAAAAATTACAAACCTATATAGTAAGGTCACCCAATTAGCTGTTTAAAAACTCTCTGATTCTCACTTAGTGCCTATTCACTGTTATTTTGGAGAAAATCCAATTTCTCTCCCCATTGTGGATTAGAAGAAAGTCAAAGGGATGGCTTGTAGACCAGGCATGCTGACAGTTGTGATAAGGTGATAGCTGACAGTCTGACAATGAAGGAGGCAGAACTATTAAAAGAGATGTGGGGAATTATTTACTTGAAACAGAGATCAAGTATCTTGGCAAAAAAAAAAAAAAACTTCATTAAATTATTTTAATGCTTTATCTTCACTCTCCAATAATTATGTTTCTTTTATAACAGAAACTACACAACACTATTCAACCAAAGAGAGCTTAAAAATTTTCCCAAAAGGCCAAACTTTCTCTGATTTTCTGACCAATTTCAGGTGTTATATCCTTTTTCTTATATTATTATTAGTGTCCCATTATACAATGTGATTGTACTTACACTTGACGCGTGTAATATTTGCTTCAAGAGAGGGTATTGTACGAAGGGTATTGTACGGCTACAATATCTTCCTTCTAACGCTGTAATCACTTATTTGCAGGGAAAAAACAAAATTTTAAGTAAAAGTTATTAAAGGTACATGTTGTCTAAGAAAATGCCTTTTTTTTTAAACCAGGCAGATAGCTTGCCAACACAATTTTCTTCTCATTGATTTCATAGCATACAAACTGATCTAAGTGAACATATAAAAATGGAAATTGCTTCAAGGCTGAATACAATCCTGATATAGCAGTCATACTTTGTTGCTTTTTTTGCATTAACCATTAACCCATAAAGAACTGACAACCTTTTAAGGCCTAGTCTAGAATCTTGCATCTGTACCTTGGGCTGCCAGATCTATGTTCAAATGTGGCTGGAGAAGCAGATGCAGATGATGCCATGGCGTGACAATCCTGGGTCCCTTTTTGGGGCCAAATGTTGTGATGCCTAAAATTTAAAATTCATGTAATTTTGAGTACTTATTAGTTTGTTTCCTAAGTTTACCTGTTTAATTTTTGTAAAGCCCTATTAGGTAGTGTTATTATTGTTCCTAGTCTAAATAGGAGGCCACTGTGAGTGAGAGATTTAAATAACTTAACCATTATCACAAAACTAGAAAGCAGAGCTTAAATTCAAAACTATGTCCATCACATGGGAACTCTTTGGATCTCAACTGGATTTCCCCCTCATTTATTAACTACTATACCTTTCAACCACTAAGATTTGTTTAAGATTACAGCACTGAAATGATGATGTAGCTCTGACTCCTTGTAGCCCTGTAGCTCCTTAATGATCATTCTCTGCTACTTCAGTATTATGAAAAGGGTAAAGGACAGTAATGTAGAATTCCAAAATACAGCAGCCTGCAGTCCCCCTGCTGATCTTCGAGAATATGTTGACAGTTGGTTTCATGAATCTCTCTCTCTTCAGTATTAGCAAAGGTCCTCCATATGAATGTTCGCCTCCTTGGGAAGGCGAGTACAGCCACATAAATGTTTGAGAGATTTGGTTTGCAGTCACCCCTCTGTGTTATTCAGGATTCTGTTGGATGCATAAGATAGAAACCAACTCAACTAATTTAAGCTAATGTAATTTAAACATTTTTTTTTAGAAATAAAGTTTTATTTACATGTGATGGGCTATTATTAACTAATAAACAGAACTGTGTGATGATGTTAGTAGTGTTGTCTACATTTTACTTTTTGTATTTTTTTTTATTAAATCATAACCGTGTACATTAATGCAATTGTGGAGTTCGGTGTACTGATTTGATACACAATGTGAAATGGTTACATTGAACTGATTAACACATCTATCACCACGCTTACTTATTTGTTGTGATAAGACAATTATACCCTTTGGTCAATAGTTTTGAAATGTACCATTGCATCATGCACATTAGGTGAAGTCCCCCCCGATACCCTCCCTCTCTAGGTTCAAGTGAAGCTGCACTGAGGTCCCTAGACAGTGTAGTTTGTATATTCTCTACTTCCCAGCTGGCTTTCCCCATGTTGCTTTCATTCTCAGGCTGACCTCAAGTGGCCAAATGGCTGTAAGCAAGTCTAGGCTTAGCCACCCCAGAAAACAAAAGAAAGTTTCTCTTTTCCAGCAGTTCCAGCACAAAGTCCTAGACTGGGGTTCATAGCTCTGACTGGCCTGCTGAGGTCACAGCCATACTCTTGAGCTAGTCTCTACAGTCAGGGCATATATCACATTCAACTATCACATACCAATCATTGGTTCCAGAAGACAGTTCAACCCTGGTCAAATCACAGGCCTCAACTGAATCAATGGATGAGGGTCATTCTTCAAAGGAGTTGATTTTTCCTCATTGCTGGGAAATGGATGCTGAGCAGGGATGAACCATGAATGCCCATAATATCCACCTTAGTATGCCAGGGAATAAGCTAGCATCTTGTCATAGGACTTTGAGTAGATTTGGGCTCTCCATCAACATGACTTCCCTATGGTGAACTAACCTGTGGTGAGTCAAGATAAGAGTAAATAAAAGAACATTAATAAGGTCTTATGGAGTCATATCAATGCAGATTGTCTGGACACAGGAGCAGCAGCAGATAATATAGAGACTATGGCAGTCAAAAATGATGTGGCTGTTTGGGCAAAGCCAAACTTTCCCACAGAGAGTAGAAGCATTGCTACCAAAAAACGTTGCCTCACCACTGTCCACAGATTGAATTTACACAGGGAATGCTTACTGTGAAAGTAACAGCAAGCCCTGCATGCATCAGACCTCACAGCTTTGCAAACACACAGACAGCAATGCTGTTGGCAGGGGCATCTTCATATGCCAAGAATGCTGGGTGCAGGTGAAATATGAAAGGGCTTTGATATTCTCCTGCACCCAGGTTATTCTAATCTGATTCAATTTGTCATACTGCAAAGGCTTCTACTCATTAAAGGCTACCGTCCCTCAGTTTAGACATTTCCCCACTTATAAATGTATTGTGTTAGGAAACTTCATTTGTAAGTCAGTGCTTTTAAAAGTGGAGATCATTTTCTCATTGAAAATTTATTATCAACAGTGACTGGCTTCCAAACCTAGCCCATGCATGTTAAGAAAATAATTTGAATGTGCTTGGTAGAGTGCCTACCACATTGAAAACTCTTAATAGGTGATTGCTGTTATTATTAATTGTAATATAATAAATAGGAACAAAATAATCAAAATATTTTTTAAATAAAAAATACAAATTAAGCTAATGTCACTTAGAAAAATGACAGATAGAGCCACACAGTATGGCCCTATGAAAAATTAAGTCCTTGATTCCACTTAAATAAGATATTTAATAATATATTTCAGCTTGAAGATTGTTTATTGTTACTAAGGAAGAACTTAAGAAATTATGTTACTATCTTTCAGAATATAATATTATTTAAATTATTATATTATCATTTTAATCTGGGGATTCTATGTAGTTGTAAAGCTAAATCGAATACTGGGAATATAACTAGATCCGTCCAAATAGAAATCATATCTAATAAATTGCTTTTTATTTACAAGAACTTCTCAGAATTTCTCTTTCCACATGCTTACATCCGGATGCTATGCCATTTATAAATTGAGGACACAGTATATTGCTATTACCAAAAAAGAAACTGTAATGGGGACATAGCCATAATTGAACTTACATCTTAATTATTTACAGTCTTCTCTTTGCAGCTTGAATATTCTATGCCTCAGAGCTGTTTTGCAGACAAAATATCATCCAGAATTAGTAATGCAAACACTCTTTTGACATAGGTGACAAGTCCATCTTAGTAACTTGCATAACTTCTCAGTAAAATTAACTTCAAGAGTAATTCCACAGATTTATTATATAATGATGTGATGTTAGTTTTAAATTTTAGATTATGCAAATGATAATGATATCCATTTTCTATCATTTATCTGACCACTGTGTTTTAGGGACAACTTTGAAGAGACTTTTAAAAATCAAATGTGTATTAAATAAATAAATATAGACAATCATGAGCTAGAGTCAGTAACACTAGCACCTCATTAGAGTCTGGACTGCTACTGTCCAAGTCTCTGCCACACAATGTGTCAAAAGGGATGGAACAGAGACAGCAGGTTGCCTGACCCTTGCTTCATTTACTTATTCATTCAACAACAATTAGTTGAATACTTACTTACTCAGCACCCCATATATTTCAGGTATTTTTCTAAGTTCTAGGAATACAGGAGTAAACAACAAAAAGTCCCAATCCTCCATAAAATTTATGTCCTGGTTGACAAAGACAGACAGTAAATTCTTAGGTTCTTTCGTTCTTCCAATAGGGAAAAAAGCAGAGTAAGGATAAAATAGAGGGAAGGGAGAAGTGATCAGGGAAGGCTTCTCTGAAGAAGTGACAGACAGAGTGAGCCACACAAAACTCAGAGATACAGCCAGGAAATGCAAAGACCCCACGGTAGAACCAGCTCATTGTGCTAAAGAACATGAAGACGATGGTGGCCAGGACAAAGTGAGCAGGGAGAGGGAGGACGCAGAGAAGGAGGTGAGGGAAGTGGAGAGGGCCAGATGCTGCAGAAGGGTTGGGGGGGCTGTAGGTCAATTTAAGGAGTTTGTGTTTACCTTAGCTGTGATGAGAAGCCAGAGGTTGGGAGGAGGACGCAGTTGGAAAAGTGGCTCTGGAAATGCAGGAGGGAAGCCATTCCAGCAGTGTGGGCGAGGGCTGATGTCATTGCAGTATGGTAATATCGGCTTCTTCCTGCCTAATTTTCAAGATGAAAAATAAAAATTGTCTCTGTGCAAATGGTGTGTTGGGGACAGAAAATTTAGCTATTTAAATGGAGTACTACAAATACAGCTAGGATAAATGATCTGTTTCTATAATAACTGCAGGGAAACTGCTTACCTGAACTGCCAATTTACAGAGGTTCTTTGTGGATGGCAAATCAGAGAAGCTGTGAAAGGTCAGAGTGTTTGGAAACACAACTCCCCTCACTTGTCCCAGTCCCTCCCCAGGCACAGCCTAACTCTTGAGTGCTGTTAGGAATCTGAAGGCACTGCAGGCATTGAACACCCACTTCCAAGTGAAATGCTGCCATCTGGAGGCTTCCAGACCACAAAATAATACAAAGGAAAGCTGCAGAAAATCTTTTTGCTGTTTGATGATTCTGTATGTAAGGTATTTTATTTGGCATAAAAGGATGAAGTTCATTAGTTTAAAAAAAAAAAAAAAAAAACAAGAAATAAACTGCTTGATCCTGGTCCCTTGCTTTGTCTGGCTCTATTTATTAAACAATACTTGTTTTATGTTGGTTTTTAAAACTTTTATGTTTCCTTGTGAGCTATGCTTATTATAAGTGGTGAGTATATGTTACACTAGGCCTGGTCCCTTCTCAAATGCTAAATCTTCTCCATCTCTTTCATGATTATTAATCTATCCAGGTTTTCTATTTATTCAATTTTGATAATGTATATGTTTCTAGGAAAACTTTTTTTTTCCCGATATTTAAATACACTAGCATAGAGTTCCATATAATATTCTTCTATAAAATTTTTAGTCTCTTTTCTTCCCATGATTCTATGTAATTTTTGATACTTAAAATTATATCTTTTTACTTTCCCCATTTATGGTGAGATTTTGAGCAGGACAATGACATATTCAGACTATGTCCCAGAAAGACAACACTGATGACAATACATGGAATGGACTGAAAAAGAGACACAGGGACACTAAAAGACAACTACAGGCTCAGCTCAGCGTCTGTAGCATAGTGAGGGCACTCTACCAAGGGTGACATAGTGAGACTCAGTCTCATAACATAAATAATGAATAAATAAAGGCAACTACAACATCACAAATTAGCAACGATTATCATCTGAGAAGCAGATGTAAAAGATTGTGCAAAATAAAATCAGCAGGGCAGCGCCTATGGCTCAGAGGAGTAGGGCACCAGCCCCATATGCCAGAGGTGGTGGGTTCAAACCCGGCTCTGGCCAAAAACTGCAAATAAATTAATAAATTAATTAATTAAAATCAGCAGAAATTTATGACTATTGATGTGTGCTTTTAAGATAAAGGAAATGGGTTAACATGATGCTGGAGTTTCCTGCCTATGCTGATGGGGATGTCCTTAACCAAAGCTGAGAGAATAATAATTTCATGTGGGGACATTTGACTTTGAGGTGATAGAAAGCCATATCAAAATGTCCAATCAGTCAGGAGCTAGAAATCTAAGCTAGAAATGATTTCTGATGCTATGAGATCCGCTGGGGAGGAGGGTGGGGGAGTAGAAAGAGAAAATAATTAATGTATTAAGATGCCAATAATTGAAAATCACTTATAAAGACATTTTAGGGCAGCTGAAGATAATCAGAAAGCATATAATAGAACTCAAAGGAGTAGAGAATTTTAAGGAGAAGTTTTAGGAAAAGCACAACATAAAACAAATAATAGATTTAAATGATGAAGAATTTGACAACACAAAAGAAAAAATTTGATATGAAACAAAGTACTATAAGTTGGAAAAGTATTTCCAACACACATGACAGTCATAGGACTAATTTCTTTAATATTCAAGTACTTAAAAATCAATAGGAAGATCTTAAAGGCAAAATTGATGAACTAGACTACCAAAAATTAACATTTTTGCTGTGAAAGATCCTGCTAAGAAGTTGAAAGGATAAGGTAGACTAGAGTAAAATAGTTACGAACCCCATAGACAACAAGCAATTTTATCAAGAAAATAAAGAACTCTCAAATCTGAGAAGCAAAAGAAACACATGATCCTATTAGAAAATAGGTAGAGACAGGAAGAGACATTTTATCAAGGTTGAGATAGGAATGGCAAAGAAGCACATGAAAAGATGTTTAGTAACATTAGCTGTTAGGAAATGCAAATTTAAACCACAATGGAATAGCAACACATACTTATGAGAATGACTTAAATAAAAAAGGGTGTGAGTATGAAATATGGGGCTAGGATGAGGAGAAACTTTATCCCTCATACATTACTGGTAGGAATACTGGTAGGAATGTAAAAGTGTACAGCTACTCTGGAAAATAATTCCGCCATTTCTTATAGAACTACATGCATAGGCCATACCACCCAGCTGTTACACTCTTGGGCATTAATCCCAGAGAGGGAAAAAAAGTTTACGTTCACACAAAATCTTGGATGCTCATAGCAGTTTTATTTGCAACTTCCAGAAATTGGAAACAACTCAATGTTTTTCAGTAGATAGAGAGTTAAAACATTGGTATGTATACACAATGGAATACTACTCAGCAATAAAAAGAATCAACTATAGATATAAATAACCTGGATGGATCTCAAGGTAATTACACTTAGTGAAAAATGACAGTCTCAAATGGTTAAATACTTGTATGATTGCTTTTATATTCCATTCTCAAAACGCAAAACTAGAAATGGAAAATAGACCAATGGTTGATAGGGAACAGCGATGGGGTGATGCAAATATAAATGTAGTAAGAGACAGCTAGCTCCTTTGTGGTGATAAAATCCTCTTACATCTTAATTGTGGTTGTGGTTACATGAATTTATACATAGGATAAAACTGCATAGAACACACACACAGAGGAATAAAAGCTAAATAAAGGCTGCAGTCAAGTTAACAACATTGCACAACTGTTCATTCCATGATATTGTAGCACAGCTTGCTAAGATGTCATTATTGGGAGAAATTGGTGGAGAGTTTATAGGGCTTTATGTACTATTTTAGCAACTTCCTGTGAGCTGATATTTATTTTAAAATAATTTTTTTTTGCAGTTTTTGGCCAGGGCCAGCTTTGCACCCGCCACCTCAGGTATATGGGTTATTTACCCAACCAAAAAAGACATTTTATCATAAAGACACTTGCACTTATGTGTTTATAGAAGTACAATTCACAATTGAAAAGTCGTGGAAAAAAAACAACTGTCCTTCAATATATAAATGGATTAATAAATTGTGGTATATGTGTACTATGGAATGTTATTCATTCATAAAAAATATGGAGATCTTATATTTTTTTTAAAAACCTATATGGAACTGGAGACCATTCTCCTAAGTTGGGGGGGGGTGTGTGTTAAACTTAGGTAAATTTCCACCTAACTGGTATGTTGCATGGGTATATTGCACAATTCCCAGGTGAAAACACAACTACAACTTGGACTTCAACCTTACAAAAGCAAACTATGTAACCAAATCATATGTAGTCCCATAATAATCTGAAATTTTAAAAAATTAAAGATTGAAAAAAAAATTAAAAACTAAAATCTTTGTGAAAGCATTAAAGAAAATTTTTTTTTTTTTTTGAGACAGAGTTCCCTTTGTAGCCCTGGGTAGAGTGCTATGGTGTTATCATAGCTCACAACAACCTCAAACGCTGGGGCTCAAGCAATCTTCTTGCTTTGTCTTCCTGAGGAGCTTAGACTACAGCTGGGACTACCCAACACAACATCGGCTAATTCTTTCTATTTTTGCAGAGATGGGATCTTGCTTTTGCTCAGGCTAGTCTCCTGAGCAAAAGCAATCCACACCCTTGGTCTCCCAGAGTATTAGTATTACAGTCATGAGCCACTGCACCAGGCAGAAACTCTTCCTCTGTGTTAGAAATGTACAGGAAATGAAAGAAAACATAATAGCTAATGTTTATTTAGAATATTTCAATTGAAAACATTAGAAACATTGAGAATAAAAGGGCTCTATTTCTTTGTAAAAAGGCTGATGAGGAGTAATTCAAACACTCACTCAAACCACATCTCAAATAACTTAGGCTAGGGAGAAAGCAAGCATCTTTTCTAGCAAGCAACCTGGCAAATTATAAAGGGTGGATCACCTCTCAATATCTTATCCTTTGGGCTTTCAGTGTTGTGAAATAACTCTGAAAATTCCTGTGATGCGAAGTTTTTGCTGGTGTCACTTTCTCTGGGACATTTTCAGCTTTTTCATCACAACCGCCTTCTTCATTGATGTCAGTAAGTGTGCCTTCATGAGGTTCCTGTCTGCTTACCTTACAGTCACTCCAACAGCAATGTCAATATTTCCATGCTAGTCATTTCTTCTATGAATTCTATTCAAATACCACTTCCAGAATTATCACTTTTTGTTTCTTTGACGCATTTCATCATCTTTGTTGGCCAATTCTCTCTTTTTCATTGTCTAGTTTTGGAATGCCAAATGAGAAACAAGAAGGCAATATAATCATGTGCTTTGCTATCTATCTGTGAACTGAATGACAAATGTACAGTGACCAATTACCAACAGAATTCAAAAGAAATGATGTCTTGGTCACTAATAAATAATGTGCATTTGTTATTTATGTAGTGATTTACAGCCTGACAAGCTAGCAGCAACATTTGTCCATTATGCAATTACTCACAGTGAATATACTATGGTCACTGAAACCTAAACTGTGTTGTTGGGAGACTAGTATTATCTCACTAATGCAACTGAAATTCATACATAGCAGAGCTGTGCAAAGAGAGCACTTCCGCTTGCAGCTTAGCCAAAACTTGAACTCTAGCTGACTGAGGTCAGGACACTTCGTCTTATCCACCAGGCAATACTGCCTCTTAGAGTAGATATACTAGATCTATTAAAAGAAGAATATCATTAAAGTAGAAAAAATTAATTTCTAAAATATTATATGACCTGATGTTTTTAAAAATAAATTATTAAAAATACAGTAATTTGTGTTTGTATTTACATATGAAATTTGACAATTAAGTTCTCAAACTTCTCCTAGAAAAAGTGCTACATATCTACTTGCTAAATATCACTATGATCATCTTCAAAGTACTCTCCTTGGGAAGCTATGCACCAATGCCATGTTCTACTCTACCCTTCAAAGCAATTTTGGAACTATTTTTCTGGAATGACCATCAGAGCTGTTGTCATACAGCACACAAAAACATGCAACTACAATAATGAACACTGACACAAACACAGTTGTGAGACACTGATATACCAAGGTTATGAAACCTTACTGAATTGTTTGTACAGTGCAGCCAACGTAAGCACATACTGGCAAGTTTGCGAACTTAGTTATCAGACCTCATATGACAACAGCTCTGATGGTCATTGCAGAGAAAGAGTTCCAAAATTGCTTTGAAGTGTGGACTAACTGCAGGCATCAGTGCCTAGCTTCCCCAGGGGAATACTTCAAAGGTGACTGAAGTGATATTGAGCGATGAGGTATTTAACACTTTTTCTAGGATGAGTTCACAAACTTAATTGTCATACCTGGAGTAAGAAAAAACAATATTTATAAATATTCACCAAATTGTTAAAAATAGTGATTATCTCAAGGTTGGGGGACAGATTCTATGATCTTTATATTTTACATTATATATTCCTTTCTTTACATAGGGCCAACCTGAAATACCAAGTCAACTAAAGGTAAGAGAAGGACAAGGAGATGAAGAACAAAGAGAAGAGAAGTGGTGGAAGTTGAGATGGTTGTCATTGTTGGAGGCTACACAGTGTGAATGGGACAAGGCCTGCAACACTCAGGAAGCTCCCTCTCACAAGTCCTCTCAAATCTCCAGCAGTTTCCTCTTTCAGCCTCTCCCTTTTTTTAATATACCTAGTACCCCTCAACTTGGTTATAAAAAAAGCTTCACTCTCTTTACTCTTCCAGTTCCTATTCTTCTTCTTTTTTTTTTTCTTTTTTAAAAAAGTCCCAAGATCACAAGGGAGTGTTCTTTTTCTGTGCTACCCACTCCTTTCTAACACACAGTAATCTCATTTCCAAAACACTACCTGTTCTAAAATTGTTCTCTTGAAGGTCATTATGGGCACAAAACAACCTCCTTTTCACTCTACCCTCCAAACCTGGTGGTAACATAGTATAAGAAACTCTCAGGACCAACACTGAGTTCATGACATTGTGTTATGCTGGGTTCCATTGAGTAAGGGATGCTAGTCAGTCTTTCAGGAAGAAGGAGCTCTTCATCTCTAGATGGGAAATCAGAACTTAGAAGGAGGCATGGAGGGAGATTTGTGCAGAAGATACCCCTGTCTCTGCTCAGGACCTTTGCCCTGCAGGACCTGGATATTTTCACTTGCTCTAGGGTGGGGGGACTAGGTAGCACTATGAGTTTAAAAATGGAGGAAATCGTTCCCTGCTTCTTCCACCACAATCCAAGCAGGATGGGAAGGGATATTATTTAAAAAAAGCATCAGCATTCCCTTAGTCTTTCTTACCAAATCCAATAGACTATTCTCCTTCCCTCCTTCAACTTGTATAACCAGGAGGTGATCAGAATTTCCCTAGTAGGAGTTGCAGACCCTATGCAGATGAATAACTGACTTCACTTCCACTGATGGAAGGAAGGATAAAGACAAAGCCTGGTGTGAGGATATCCCTTTCTTTGGCTTCAGATGTTCCCCCTCATTCGGAGTAGCCCAGAGTGGCAGCCAAAAGCAGCTATGGTCAGCAGAAATGGGCAAAAGTGTTAGTAGCCATAGCTATTGGGTTTCCCCTTATCCATCCCAGTCTCACAGAGATTGAAAAGGAGGGGAATGAGGCCCCTGCCTAAGCATAACAGGAAAGAGACAGATCCAGCAAAGGGGGAAAGTGTCCACAGTAGGGGCTCAGATTGTAGCAAAGACCGTCAGCGATCGAGACAGGAATTCTGGCAGATGGAGGGGAGGCAGGGTCTCCCAGGATGCCCCAGGGCCCTTGGTGCCTGGCTCCGAAGCAGGAAGGCCCACACTGCTCTTGGAACCCTCTCTCCCATCATGCCCAGAACCAGGAGTGCTGCCTCAGCCAAGTGTGTTTGGACCCTATAGGGATAGGAGGGTGTAACTATGGAAGAGAAAGAAGGATTCTCAGGATCCCCAGGAACTCTGGGATCCTGATGGAGGAAACAAAGGCTTTGTGGGAAAGGAATTTTCCCCTGAGTGCTTGACATACTGGCTCCATCCTCTCAGGCCTCAGCTCCCCACTGGGGCCCACTACGTTCAGCCTGATGAGAACCCCTTCCTTCCAATTCCTCCTGAATCATAACTGTTGCCTTCTTTAAGTTCTATTATCTTGCATATTTATTTCCTTTCTATTACAAGTGATGCATAAGTTCCACAAGTACAGGGACCTCGTCTGCCTGGTTCCCTACTGTCTTACTTTGACTTACCACAAAACAGATGAAGCTTCGGTTATTGGAGAGGTCAGCCTAGGCCTAGGAAACACAGGGAGGGAAGGAGAAGGGAAATGAGATAAGGAAGGAAAGCAAAGGCAGTGTGGATAAGTACGTCACCCCCGTGGGGTGGGTACTTGAGGCTTACAGAGATCCTCTCAGAACTATGGAGGATGCCTCAGAAGTGTCCTACTGGCAGAGGGAGGAGGATTGGTGGGGGTACCCCATGATCATATTAATGTACACAGCTATGATTTAATAAAAAAAAAAAGTGCCCTACTGAGGGATATTTATCCAACATCTCTCATCGACTGAGGATCCCTTCAAGGGTGTTAATGTACCTGTAAGCACACACCAGGCCTTCAAAGGTGTTAATGTACCTGTAAGCACACACCAGGCCTAGAGAACACCTTTAGCAGAGAGACCTGACACACCAATGGTGTGAATAGGGCCCATCTGCAGATAACTTACAGAAAAGGCTGCATGGCTAACGCTGGGGCAAGGACAGGCTGTATGTGCGATGGCCTCAGCCCCCCAATCAGGCTTTGAAACATGGGACATGCTTCCTAAACTACAGCCAAACAGACAGAGGACTGAGAAATGAAGGAATAAAAGAAGAGCTGGATGAGATTCTAATAATTATATTACCAGAAAGGATTGGTTTTTCTTTTTGGTGTTGGTCTTAACTTGACCCAAGTTCTTAGATTTTTATTCATCCCTTTACCAGGCTGGAAAAGACCTGCCCTATATTTCCTGCCACACACTCCCTTCCTCTTCTTCTTCCTATCCTTGGTTGCTGTTCGCATGCCTCCTTCCTCAAAGAGGGACATCTCCCTGTGCTCACCACCCTCAGAAAAAAATCACTTTAAAGTTGACTTCATCCTTACTCACTTTTCAGTGAGAAAAACATGGCTAGGTTTCTTGGAAATAAATATCACATTACTTATTGATCCAGTTTTTCCTGGTATGTAAGCTATTGCCTATAAATTAGTTGGCCTACTTTTAGAAGTTGCTTTAATTCTTTTAGGCCGATTGAGTACCCTTTAGTGCACAAACAGCAATAGAAGTTAAATTTACAACATGGCAGACTGGAGCCATCAATCGAGATCAATGCATTCTAGGGACCACTTTCTTCTCTTCATTTTTTTATATGGTTTTCATCTGGGTGATGAATAGGACATCTTGTCCTGGGCAAAGAAGTATTATATCTTTGGGACATTTAAATTCTTGATAAATAATACTAAAAATCTCTTAACTTTAAATGAATATTGCTGATGTTCACATTCTTTTTGCTCAGCCTCACTCCTCCAGAGAGCTCTTGGAACACATAAGCTTGGCTTAATTTTATTGCATAGCAAAGACTCAATGAGAAAGAACTTTCTTTAACCATGAAAACAGTAGTAACCAACTTGCAGCTAGTAAACACATCTGATTCTTTTTCCAGTTGTTTTTTATGTAAGCTTCTCTCTCATTTATCATAGGTAATATTCTTTCTTCCAACTTCATTCCTTCAAAACATTCTATCTCTGTGAATAAAATGAGCAAAAATAAACAAAAAAGAGATGTTTAGAATTAGCTTTGCCAGCTCCTGACAGAAAGCCCAAAGTAACAGTGATTTAAGCATGACCGAATTTTATTCCTCTCTCCTCTAAATGTCCAGATCAATGCTCAATAGTGGGGTGATAAGAGTCGGGCTTTTTTCAACTTACTGCTCTGTCAACCTCATCAGGCAGCTATGGCCGGTGATCCAGGATGGCAGCTCCAGCTCCAATTCTCTCATCTATAGCATTCTAGCCAGCAGGAGGTGGAAAAGGAGAAGATGAGCATTTGCCATGTCCTTAAGACTCTTCCTAGAAGTCCCATGCATCATTTTTACTAATATCCCATTTTAAAGAACTTAGTCGCACAACTACCACTAGTTTCATTCCTGGCAGCCATATGCCCAGCTAAGCACCAAAGGAGGAACAATAAACACCAAGAGGCCAGGGACTGCACTGCAGAAAGGAGAGACTCAGGATGGACATAACTCTGAAGACGACACTCTTAAGCTGAAAAGCAGAGTTGATAAGCAGAAGCTAGTCGTTTTAATATCTTTCAACGTCTTTACTACATAATTACATTGTCTTAATGATAGCCATTTAGAGCTACTTGTTTAGAAGAAAAGTGTACTTGCATTTTTCCAAAAATCAGGAAACAAATTCATTTTACTTTTTTTCTGTGAGAGTTAATTGACCAATGGTTATGGCAACTTGTTTTTAAAAGGTGAATTCATGCCCACTGGGTATAACTTTGTTTTTTAATATTTTGAATTCTTCAGATGATACATGTGAAAGGAAAAGAAAAGCCCTGAAAATATAAAATATAAGAAGTTGATTGCATGAAGGTACACAGCTATGATTTAATATTAATAAAACAAGAAGTTGATAATAAGATTTTTTTACTAACAGCAGAAGTCTCAAATGTTTTTAACTATTGTGTTAAATCATATCTACGTGGTGGTCATGAAAGAGTGGCCATGAAAGAGTGCCATTCACACCTCCCTGTCTAAGAACCTGCTTTGAGCAGTAAGGAACCCTACTGGCTGTCAGGTCTCTGCATTCTCCACCAGGTCCACCATTCAACTGCTCCCAGCCCATGGCTGAGCACACAGCATGGGTACTAGAGAGGTACTAGGGTTTCCAAGCCTAGAACTCAAAAGGTCTTGCAGCTACATTTCTCAGTCTTCATGTGCCAGCACCGTGTGAAGAAGCTGGGCATTCTCCTTGAGGATAAGAGACTGTGTGGGAAAAAATGAGCAGTCAACAGCCGCAGCAGCCACCAGACCCTGAGAATATCCTAAATCAGCTAATTCTAGTCAAATTGCTAGGTGACTTGGAACCACAGGAGTCATCTCCGGGAGACCTGCAAAAGAACTGCATGTCAATCCAGTCATACTGCTGAGTGGCAGAATCAAATGCATGTCAAATTGTCGTGGTAATAAGCTACTAACTTATGAAGTGGTATGTTAAACAACAATAGGTTGCTAACACATGCACGTAACTTAAATAGAAGGTACAAGGTAGCTGAAGATTTAAAAATATATGTGACAAATACTAGCAAGGTGAAAACTCTGTTCTCTATATTAATATCAAACAAAATAGATTTTAAGACAAAATTCATTATTAGAGTTAAAAAGGGTCAATATAATTTTAAATTGTATACACACAATAAAATGGTCTTCAGACTATATAAAGCAGAACAAAAAGGTAGAACTACAAGTAGTTGATAAATTTAAAATCAATACAACTATATTAGTGATTAAAACAAGTCAGGCACACACAAAAATCAGAACAAAAGAGATTTAAATAACGCAGTTAAAATGTTGGATTTAGGCCAAGCATAGAGGCTCCTGCCTCTAAGCCTACCTTGGCAGGCCCAGAAGGGAGGGTCACAGGAGGCCAGGAGTTTGAGACCAGCATGAGCAACACAGGGAGACTCTGTCTCTACAAAAAACAGAAAAATTAGTTGGACATGGTGGTGCATGCCTATAGTCCCAGCGTCTCCAGAGGCTGAGGCAGGAGGGGTGCTTGAGCCCAGTAGTTTGAGGTTGCAGTGAGTTATGATTATGCCACTGCATTCTAGCCCAAGCAACAGAGCAGCCTCTCTTAAAATAACAACAACAACAACAACAGCAACCAACCAGTGGATTTAATCCACATATAGATATATACTCTACACCCTATGGTGGGCAGAATTCTAAGATGGCGTTCAAAGTGATCCTCTGATAGGCATGCCCTGTATAATCCCCTTCTCTGGAATGTGCAAGACCTATAAAAAGGATGGGATAGTCACTTCTTTAATTATATTATGTTAAATCAAACATCACGTTACCGCTGTAGAGAGACATTCTCTTGCCTTGTTGGAGAGGACCAGAGTGGGCTCTAGTTGCTGAGAGTAACCCTGGCCAAGGACTAGCCAGCAAATGAGGCTATCAGAGCTACAACCATAAGGAACCGAATGCTGCCAACAAGGCACACGCACCTGGAAGAGGACCTTGAGCTGCGGAGGAGGACAGGACCCCAAGCTGCGGGGGAGGGGATAGGACCCTGAGCTGCGGGGGAGGGGACAGGACCCTGAGCTGCGGGGGAGAGGACAGGACCCTGAGCTGCGGAGGAGAGGATAGGACCCTGAGCTGTGGAGGAGGACATCGCTGTGGATGCTTTGAGTGTAGCCTTATGAGACCCTGACAGAGAAGCCAGTTCTAGACTTTTGACTTACAGTAACTAGAGTTAATAAACAGATGTTCTTTTAGGCCTCTGCATTTGTATTAATTTGTTACACAGAAATAGAAAACAAATACCCTGGTCTACCTTTATCCAGAGGGATACATTCTAAGCCCCCCTACAGATAGTACCAGACCCTATATGTGCTATGTTTTTTCCTGTACATGTTATTAATATATAATATAACAAAATTTATTTTAAAAATTAGGCACAATAAGAGATTAACAACAATAACTAATAATGAAGCAAAAGATGATCTCTGTCTGTCAAGGTATCTCATTAAACTGCAGTCCTTTTGTGGTGATGGGAGAGGCCTCTGTGATGAGGTGAATGACGTATGCATTGTGAGGTAGTGTTAGGATACTATTTAGTACAGCCTGTGTTCTTGAATCAGTGTAACCATCCCTAACTTGCAGTAAATGCCTTTGTGTTTCTCCTTTCAGGGGATCCTTGTTGAAGTCTTCATAGGGTCTCAGCTTTCTGATACACATCACCACGTTCCCATCATCAAAACACACTTTCTTTCCATGTCTTCCACCCACAAATGTAAAAATGTCTTTTTCATCTTAACTAAGCACCTACCACTTACTGTGGCCAAAATGTTTACAGTTTGAGGTTTTTCCTTCTTCACAATTTCATGAATAGAAGATTCGTAGCAACATCACGATGCTTTTTTTTTTTTTCCTTAAGCAAAGAACTGTCACCTTTTCTCTTAAAGGAAGCACTTAAAAGCTTTGGCATATCTGAATAGCCAGCCTCACTCAGTGCCCTCTGAGGGCATTATTAAGTAAAATACCGTATATACTCCAGTATAAGCCGAGTTTTTTCGG
>CAUYPK010110203.1:0-21539 GCA_963574355.1 Loris lydekkerianus | reverse complement strand
CCCACCACCGCCAGCATATGGGGCTGGCATCCTACTCTGTTGAGCCACAGGTGCTGCCCCTGTCTCCCTCTTTCAGTGCCTCTCTTCTTTTTGTCAATATTCCCTTTTACTTACTCCCTCTCCTTTCTCTTTTTTATTTATTTCTTTTTAATCTTTTTTTCCCCTTCTTGCTCTTTAATCTTCTCATCCATCCTTCTGGTCCTATACCAAAAGGACTCATTAAAACCTTAGTCCAGAGGCATGGTAACATAAAGAGCAAGAGGAAATGAAAGGAAAATTAGGGCAAGGAAATAGATAAAAGAAAACACTCATGAGGAAGAATCAATAGAAAAATCCTGGCAACATGAAAAACCAGTCCAGAGCAACCCTCCCCCAAGAGACCAAGAGGTAGCTACCACAGAGGATACCACCTATAAAGAAATGGTAGAAATGACAGAAGGGGAATTTAGAATACAGATGATGAAAACAATGAAGGAAATTGTGGAGAAAGTGGAAAATAACCAAAAGGAAATCCAAAAGCAGAATCAAATAAGAGTTGAACGATATGAAGAATATAGAAAGGATATAGCAGAGCTGAAGGAATTAAAGCAGCCAATTAGGGAACTTAAAGATGCAATAGAAAATATCAACAACAGATTAGACCATGCAGAAGAATCTCAGAGGTAGAGGGCAAAGCTCTTCAGATAACTAAAATAGTTAAAGAGGCAGAAAAGAAAAGAGGCAAAGCAGAACATTCACTGACAGAATTATGGGACTTTATGAAGCATTCAAACATATGCATTATAGGTATCCCAGAAGGGGAAGAAGAACGCCCCCAGAGGAATGGAAGCCATACTAGAGAATATTATAAATGAGAATTTCCCAAATATCACCAAAGATTCTGACACACTCCTTTCACAGGGATATCAGATCCCAGGTCACCTCAACTCTAATAGAGCTTCTCCAAGACACATTGTGTTGAACCTGTCCAAAGTCAAGACAAAAGAAAAGATTCTGCAAGCTGTCAGGAGTAAGCACCAACTGACCTACAGGAGCAATAAATCCATCAGGGTGACAGCAGACTTCTCTAATGAAACTTTTCAAGCCAGAGGACAATGGTCATCTACCTTTAATCTACTTAAAAAGAAGAATTTCCAGCCCAGAATTCTATATCCCACAAAGCTAAGCTTTAAAATTGATGGAGAAATCAAATCTTTTACTGATATGCAAACATTGAGGAAATTTGCCACAACAAGACCAGCTCTATAGGAAATATTTCAACCTGTTCTACACACTGACCATCACAATGGACCACCAGTAAAGTAAGCACCCAGAAATTAAAGGACAGAACCTAGTTTCCACAATGATGCAAAAGACAAAACTAAGCAATGGCCTTTCCTAAAATAAGATGAATAGAATGCTACCACACTTATCAATTATCTCAATAAATGCTAATGGGTTGAATTCCCCACTGAAGAGACATAGATTGGCTGATTGGATTAAAAAACACAAGCCATCCATTTGCTGTTTTCAAGAAACACACCCAGCCTCAAAAGACAAATAAGAACTAATTTCTTCTGTCTTGATGCCTAGTAACATTCGGCTGGCCTACATCTTAGTGTAAGAACAGCATATACTCAGCCCATGAGTAGACCATTAAAAACAAGCAGGATGAATGAGAAATGGTATAGAAAAATATAAAATATTGTCACATAAGCATATGCATAAAACAAAATTTATTTAAAATTATTTGTATTTCTGTATATTATACATACAGATATATTATTTGTATATTTTTATAGTTTATATATTTGCATTTCTGCATATAAAAACAAATATAAGTATCATTTTAAGCCACTGTGAAAAAGAAAACTTATCAAGAAGACTTCCTCTTCCAAGATAGGGAGTAGACATAATTTTCTGTACTTTTCCTTCTAGGTACAATTAAAATTCTGCACATTATATGTGAAACAAACATAAGAAGACTCTGAAAGATGAAGAGAAGATAGACCAGATTGGCTAGGGACCTTGAGACACAAAGAACAATATGGTGTTGAGTTCCCTGGCTTTTGTTATATATCCCAGACATGGGGATGAAGAAACTAGCAACCCAGAAATGCCACCAGGAACAGACAAAAATAAAAAATAAAAAAATCCCAGTAAAAATCTATGCTCTCTAGCCAAGGACCATGAAAAGGGTAGACTAATAAGAAAGAAAACATTTTGCAATAACTACTGTACTCCAGCCACACTCCACAGCCTGGTCCCACCCTCAGCCACATCAACAAACATTGAGTGGGGAGCTTAGAATTCCACACTAGGAAGGCAGTAAGGAGGTGCTGCAATACCCTGCCAGCATGGTGTCATAGAATGCCAAGTCAGGAGCCAGGACTTTCATCTTTGCTGACTCATAATAAGCTTCTCCCCCCTACAATGTGGTATCAGTGGAGACCACATGGAGAACTTGGGCTTGTCAGGTCTAGCAGTAATGAGGTGATCCTTTCCTTCCCCTGCTGGGGTAGTGTCAGAGATAATACACATACTAACTTCATAAAATAAAGTAGAAAGTGTCCCCTACCTTTCTGTTTTCTGGATGGAATTGTGCAGAATTGGAGTTAAATCTCCTGAGGTTTCATTTTGAGGAAATTTAAAATCACAAATTTATCTTATATGTACAAAAACCTAAAGAATTTATAGAGACAATAATCTCTTAGAGCTAATAAGCCAGTACAGCAAGGTATAATGATACAAGATCATTATACAAAAATCGCTTGTATTTCTATATACTGGGAATGAACACTCTAAAAATGAAATTAAGAAAACAATTTTGTTTAAAATAGCATAAAAATAATATCATATTAGGAATAAATTTAACAAAGTGCAAGACTAAAAACTATAAGATAGGGTGGCACTTGTGGCTCAAAGGATTAGGGCACCAGCCCCATATACCAGAGGTGGCGGGTTCAAACCCAGCCCTGGGCCAAAAACTGCAGAAACTAAAAACAAAAACCTATAAGATATTGTTGAAAGAAATTAAAGAAGACTCAAACAGGAAGATATCCCATGTGCATGAATTGGAAGACTTAATTTTTTTTTAAGATGGCCACATTCTCCCAATTGATCTACAGCATCAACCCAATCTCTATCAAAATTTCAGCTTCCTTTTTAGCAGAAATGGGCAATCTGATCCTAAAATTTAGCATGGAAATGCAAAGGAACCTGAATAACCAAAATAATCTTTAAAAAGAGCCAAGTTGAAGGACTCACACTTTCTGATATGAAAACTTATTATAAAGCTGTGATAACCAAGATGCTGTGTCACTGGCATAAGGATAGACATATAAGTCAACTGAATAGTATTGAGAGTTCAGTAATAAACCTGTGCATCTAAGGTCAATTGATTTTTGATGAGAGTGCCAGGATAACTCAAAGAGGAAAGAAGAATCTTTGCAACAAATGGTGCTGGGACAACTGAATAAAGAATTAAGTGGGAATCCTACTTCCCATCGCATACATAAAATAACTCAGGGATGGGGCTAACTCTCAGGCCAGTAGCACACAGATAGGCTTGTCTGTCAGCCATCATGGGTGGTGACCTGCCAAAGGCAGAAACTGAGCTCAATTTCCCCAAAATTAAAAAAAAAACAACCAAAAAACAGAAAAACTCAAGAACAACAATCTGAGGCTGGTGATTTCAGTGATACAGCAAATTGACCATTATCAAGGGAATTGGCACACACTGAATGTTGGAGGGTCATTACCTAAGGAATAAGAAACCACTAAACAGAAAAGAAAAAGAAGAGAAAATTGAAAAGAGAATCAATATTGAGAGCAAACTGAGAAATAAAATTAGATGGCCCTTGTGACAATATGTGTGAAGAAGAGGCTCTGGCAAGTAATTAAGGAAAAAGTGGTAATAAGCACAAGTGGGTACCACTCCACTTAGATGATGTAAGACCCAATATTAAAGAAATACCCAGGATCCTGGAACATTTCACAGAATCCTCGAACCTGAACCAAATAAATCAGCACATAACAATAGGCAAAATGATACAAAAAATTGGAGGTGATATAGAGAAAAGAGAGATTATCAAGAAAGTTTCCAGTGTACGTGAGGGTGGTAAGCACTAGAGGACAAGGAAGAGGC
This sequence comes from Loris lydekkerianus, assembly GCA_963574355.1. Classification (NCBI taxonomy): domain Eukaryota; kingdom Metazoa; phylum Chordata; class Mammalia; order Primates; family Lorisidae; genus Loris; species Loris lydekkerianus. The sequence goes on along the minus strand of CAUYPK010110203.1, from coordinate 17,413 downwards.
CAGGCCAAAGATGAGAACAGAACAAAGCAGAGGAAATCTTCAAATTTGATTATTCATATGATTATCAAGAACATGGTGAAAAGACTTATCAACCATTTCAAACAGAATATAATACCAGGATATGTATTACTATGATGACACTGCAGGCCTACAGGTGTATCCTGTGGAAGAAGCATTGCACAAAGAGCATATTAAGCACCAAAATTGAATACTATTTCAGTACAGAGAATTTGGAGTAGAAGTATCTTAGGAGAAAGATGTATGAACATGATCTCTCACCTATTTACCTGACTGCTGATTTCTACCATGTTCAGACTCTCACTACAAACAGTACAGAGAATTTGGAGTAGGAGTATCTTAGGAGAAAGATGTATGAACATGATCTCTCACCTATTTACCTGACTGCTGATTTCTACCATGTTCAGACTCTCACTACAAACCTTAATCTCATTTTAAAGGCCCTGAACAATAGCACAGAAATGGAAATTGTGGATGAGAGCATGAGGGAAAAGATAGAACCAGATGAATGGCCAATCTCTGGTTCTCCTCTATTGAGTATGCCACAGAATTTTCTCAACTGGCTGATTGCTTAGAATTCATACCAGGCCAAGACTTTCACTCATATACAGAGTCTATCCCCTATTCTCTAAGAATTGGAAGTCCACTGAGTCCAGAGAAGATACATAAAACAAATAATCTAGCAATGTCTAGAGGTTTGTCTACCAGTTCTAATCTGGAATTGGAGCCTTGGTGTCTCAGTCCATTAAGGCTGCTATAACAAAATACCATAAACTGGATATCTTATAAACAATGGAAATCTATCTCTCATAGTTTTAGAGACGGGAAGGTACAAGAAAAAAGTGCTGTCAGATGTGCTATCTAGTGAAGGCCTGCTTTCTGGTTCATAGATGGTGTCATCCCACCGTGTTCAGGGGTCTTTCTTGGAACTCATTTTTAAGGGTACTGATCTTATTCATGAGAGCTCTACCTATTCACCCTCAAAAGGCCTCGCCTCTGAATGCCATCACCTTAGCAGTTCAGATTTCAATACATGAATTTGAGAAGTATACAAACATTCAGACCACAACGCTTTGATAGAAATAAAAAAGAGATATCATCTATAGACAGTGAATTATAGGAATCAACATCTGTAGCTGATGAGCCATCAACTACATCCTCCAAAAGAAAAAGCATGAGAAGAACTTGACCTTGTATTTGATGAAGAAATAAAACATAGAAGGACAAAAACCCCACATTTACTGATTGGTCGCATAATGATTCAGATTAGGAAATCAATGACAAAGATTTAAGCAAGATTTTAATTGTAACTCTCACTCTGGTTTACATGAGAAAACATCTTTAAGGTTATCAAACAAGCAATCACATGTCTCAGGCAAAATTTTTACCTGAACTTGTTAAAGTTATCGATGATATTATCATCTATCAGTATGTTACATGTCAATATGCCATATATCAATGATAGAAGATGAAAATAAACACACACCCATAAAAGTAATTGTTTCTAGCCAACATCTGTCTGCTGACAATTTCTTTTTTGAGACAGAGTCTTGCTCTGTTGCCTGGGCTGGAGTGCAGCATCATCATCATAGCTCAATGCAACCTCAAACTCCTGAACTCAACCTATCCTCCTATCTCAGTCTCCCTAGTAGCTGGGACTATAGGTGCACCACCATATTTGGCTAATTCATCTGTTTTTATAAAGATGGGGACTTGTTCTTGCTCAAGCTGACCTCAAACTCTCGGCCTCAAGTGAGACCTGCCCTGGCCTCCCAAAGTGCTAGGATTACAGGTATGAGCCACTGCACTTGGCCTTGCTCACAGTTCTTAATGGTATGCTGCTGTTTGTATTTTCATAAACTTGAGGCTTTATTCAATGAAATTTTATTTTATATTTTACTTATTCATTTATTTTTGATACAGGGTCTCACTCTGTCACCCTGGCTAGAGTGTAGTGGCATCATCATAGCTCAAGCAATCCTTGTGCCTCTGTCTCCCTAGAGGTTGGGACTACAGGTGCATATCACCACACCCAGCTAAGCTTCTTATTTTTTTGTAAAGATGGAGGTCTCACTGCTTAGGCTGACCTTGAATTCCTGACCTCCCAAAGTACTAGGATGACTAGCGTGAGCCACGGTGCCCCACTTTGATGAAATTTTGAATATAAATAAATTACATTAAGTTTGAAAATTTCCTCAAGTATTCCCTCTGGTAGTCACAGCTTGAGCCTGAGAAGTAATTTATTTTATTTAAATGGACAGTACAATGAATATTTTAATTAGAAAAATATTACCATAAAACAAGTGTATGGTGCCCCATGATCGCATTAATGTACACAGCTATGATTTAATAAAATAAATAAATAAATAAATAAATAAATAAATAAAAGAAAAATATTACCACTTGCTGACTAAAACCCTGCTTTTTTTCAGGTAAAATTTTATAAATGCTTCAAAATAAGGATTTTTCTCTTAGAGAAAGAGTAAAAACCTCCCCAAGAAGACAGTTATTATAGACAGTCTTAGTTGATGTATGTGCTCATTCCTTACCTGACTATAATCGTCCTAGCTGTGTGAAGCAGTGGCCCTAGAAAAGGGTTGTTTTGTTGACCTGTTCCATTCTGCTCCCTTCACTCCATCGTGCCTGATCTATGTTGGCAACCAATTATCCCTCCTTGTCCAACCATTACTATGATGCTAAGGATGTCGTTTGAAACTTTGTTCCAATTTGTTTTAATATTTGTGATTTTTCAGCCCAAGACCTGCCATAATCCAAGTTATAAAGGTAAAATACAAAAGAGAGCCAGAGTAGTTTACTGGCTATCTGAATTCGTTTGGTATAATTTTTTACGGTGATGAAAAATAAGAAGTGGTCTTTTGGCTCAGTGCCTATAGCTCAAGCAGCTAAGGCACCAGCCACATACACCAGAGCTGGTGGGTTCAAATCCAGCCCAGCCCTGCCAAACAACAATGACAACTACAACCCCCAAATAGCCGGGCATTGTGGCAGGTGCATATAGTCCCAGTTACTTGAGAGGCTGAGGCAAGAGAATCACTTAAGCCCAGGAGTTGGAAGTTGCTATGAGCTGTGATGCCACAGCACTCTACCCAGGGTGATAGCTTGAGGCTCTGTGTCCAAAAAAAAAAAAAAAAAAAAGTGGTCTTTTTCTGTCATTTCCCCATGATATTGATAATTAAATTTATCAAAAAAAAAAAAAAAACTCTCAAAGTTAAATATTTGTTTGGTGAATAGAATAATAAGGGAAAAGTTATATAACTATAATATGTCAAATAGGAGAGAGTTCATGGTCAGAAATAGTTATAGTTGTGGAAACAAAAGATGGTGCCTAGTAGCAATTGCATGGTGGAGATTGGCTGTCCATAGGAGTTAATATCATCAGCAAGAAGTACGCTATCCTTCTTGGCTCCTCATTTCTTTCTGGAGTTTCCATTGTTGCTTTCAGCCTCTTACCTTCTCTAGCCACTGCCTTTTTGGAAACCCTGTCCCAGGCTTCGAGAACTTGTCAGTGACTTAGAGTCTGAACAGTTCTCTGTCTGTTCTACTGCTGTGGGGAAGGAAGTGCATTTTGATAAAGTTTCTCATTTGAAAGTCTATCCTTACATAAATTGTGTTATTTTATTTGTGACAATTAGGTTCTATAAATAATATTTACCTCAAATCCTTTTTCAGAACAGTATGGGATACAAATAAATTCTACTCATCACAGGCTAAAATTTCAATGCCCCCATTTCCTACCCCCGCACCCTGCTTTGTTCTTCACCATAGCATATATAACTGTCTACCATTCTATATATTTTACTTCTTTCATTTCTGCTCTATTACATAAACTCCATGAGTATAGAAATTTTTCTCTATTTTGTTTATTATTGTATCCTCAGTGCTAGAAAATGTCCTGGCACAAAGTAGTTCTCAATTCATATTTTTAAATGAATAAATAAATTATGGATTAAACATTATGAACTAGTCAAAGGAAACTAACCACTGTGTATGATGTTAGATCTGTGGAAAAATGTTTTTAGAGTTCCAAATACAAACTTCCAAGCCAACATGAGAACAAAGTGCTATTTGTAGGAGATTATTTATTTACTTTTAACCAATATGGGTAATAATAATAAAAAGCCATGTTTTAAGTTACTGAGGAAGGTTATGGTCATTAAACATTAATCAGTGGAAAATAATCTAGGTTACATGGCCTTAAGCATCATGAGTCCATGTACAGGTATGTCTTATTTTTATGCTGATATGTATGAATATTATTGCCTTATAATTCATACTTTTTGGTTCTAACTCCATGCTCAATATGCCCATGACTATATTTTTGTAATTGAATTTTTCATGTAGGACTTCTTTTTATTTTTTGAGACAGAGTCTCAAGCTGGGTAGAGTGCTGTGGCGTCATAGCTCACAGCAACCTTCAACTTGGGTTCAAGTAATCCTCTTGCCTCAGTTTTTCTATTTTTATTAGAGAAAGGGTCTTTCTTTTGCTCAGGCTGGTCTCAAACTTATGAGCTCAAGCAATCCACCCACCTTAGCCCCCAGGCCCGGCCTCATGTAGGACTTCTTAAATAGAGAGGAATCAATCATGTAATGTATTTTTATTAAACTCCCACACAGCATGCCAAACACTGTGCTAAGTACTGGATCAATAGAAAAAAGAAAACAAATAGGATCTTTACATTCCTTGCATTTACATATGATGGGGGGGAATAGACCTTAAATAAATAAATCAACAATAACTAATCATAAATTATGATAAATTTTCATAAGAAAGAAAAATAATAACATTCTATTGGATTATACAAGCTCTGACAATTAAGTTCATGAACTTGCCACCAGTATTTACATTGGCAGCACTGTACAAACAGCTCAGTGATGTTTTATAACCTTAGTATATCAATGTTTCACAGCTGTGTCCATGTCGACTTGTGGCAGTGTCTTGTTGAATGGTATTCATTATTATTGAATGCTTTTGTGTGCCCTCATGAGAATGTTGGAGCTTGAATTAGTGCAATGAACAAACATTCAAAAATTTCTTGTTAAACTTCTCAAGAGTGGAAATGAAATCAGGGACATGTTAGTCAAAGTTTATAGGGATAATGTCATGAGTCAAATAGCAGTGTACAAATGGATTAAACATTTTTCTGAGGGGAGAAAAAGCATCAATGATGAAGAGAGGTCAGGGTGGCCAGTAACGAGCAGAACTGACAGAAACATCACAAAATTTCATTTAATTGTGCATTGAAATTGTTAGCTGACTGTGAGAAGCATAGCAGACCAAGTAGACATCAATAGAGAAACAGTTAGGAAACTCTTAACCAAAAATCTTGACCAACAATTCATGGGTCTCACATCACAATAATGCACCAGCTCACACAGCACTGTCTATGAGGACATTTTTAGCTGGTAAACAAAACTGTATTGGAACACTCTCTCTACTTTTCCGGTCTGTCCTCCAATGACTTTTTTCTTTACCTGAAGATAAAGGAAATATAGAAAAGAATATGTTTTGACGGCATTCAGGACATCAAGGGTAATATGGAAACAGCTTTGGTGGCCATCCCAGTAATAGAGTTCCAAAATTGCTTTGAAGGGTGGACTAGGCACAAGTATTGGTGCATAGGTACTCATGGGAGTACTTTGAAGATGACCATAGTGATATTCAGCATTGAAGTACGTAGCTCTTTGTCTAGGATTAGTTCACCACCTTAATTTTGAGACCACATATGATGAGAGAAGGCCTGAGAAAGTAACAATCAAGATAAGTTATGAAGTATAAGTAAGTATTTAACCATGCAAAAAGTATGGAAGCCATACTTCAAGAAGGGATAGCAAGTGTCAAGGATGTGAGGTTGGAGAGAATTTGATGTGTTTGAGAAACTAAAAACAAGTTTGTGTGTGTATAGCATTATATAAGAGGCCAATTAAGGGTATATAGGCAGAAGTGAGATCTTATAAGGTTGTATGGGCAATATCAAATAGTTCGGAATTTAAAGTTCAAATGCAATAACGTGAAGCATTTTACCTAGGCAAAATGACATCTAATTTTCCTTTTCAAAAATGCACTTTGGTTGCCATGGGAAGAATTGATTGGTTCAGGAGAAGAGTGGGCAGAAAACATCCAATGAGGGGGCTATTGCATAGGCTAAGAGATAGCCTATCAGAAGCTTAAGGTTTCAGAGGAAATATAGAAATGAAAGGCCTAGATGGGATCCCTGGGCAATGGTCATTTAGACATTGTATAGGAAAGTGAGATTTTGTAGGAGCCCAAAACTAGTTCCAAGAGGGAGGGAATAATCAGGTGTCAGAAACTGTGGAGAGGTCAAATTAGATAGGAATAAAAAGTGTGTCAAATTGATATGGCAGCTTGGTGATCTTTTCTGGCCGATGTAAAAGGAATTTTAGTGTATCCAGAAGCTATGTTAAAGTGGACCAAAGAGGGAATATAGGCTTTCTGTTTCTGGCATGTTATTACTGCTGAAAACAACAAAAAGTGCAGTCATGCACCACATAATGTTTTAGTCAACAGAGGACCATGTATATGACAGTGGTCCCATAAGATTACAATGGCGCCGACAAATTCCTATCGCCCAGTGATGTCTTGATGATCCTGACCCTATGTAGCCTAGGATAATGTGTTATTAATGTTTCATTTTTAACAAAAAGTCTAAACTGTAAAAACATAATAAATTTTAAAAATAGATAAAAGTTTATGGAATAAGAATAGAAAAAGAAAATCTTTTTGTACAGCTGTAAGATGTGTTTGTTTTAAGCTAAATGTTCCTACAAAAGAGTGAAAAAATTTTAGCAAACATTAAATGCTAATGAAGTAATAACATTATAGTAAGGTAAGCTTCATTTATTATTGAAGAAAGAAAACATTTTAAATGAAAGTATAGACTAATCGTACAGTGTTTATAAAGTCTGCAGTAGTGTACAATAACGCCCTAGTTCTTCAAATTCACTCACTCACTGACTCACCCAGAACAATTTCCAGTCCTGCAAGCTCCATTTTTAATCATTTATACCATAGTTTTTCTATGTGCAGGTATGTTTAGATCCACAAATACTTACCATTGTGTTACAATGGCCTACAATTGTCAGTACTTTAATATGCTGTATAGGTTGGTAGCCTAGGAGCACTAGGCTATACCATATGGCCTAGATGTGTAGTAGGCTAGACCAGGTTTGTGTAAGTAAGTCTATGATGTTTGCACAATGATGAAATTGCAACAGTGTCTTTCTCCAAATATCTTTCTCCCTCTTATAAAGCAACACGTGACTATACTAATTGATGGATAAGAAAACATCTACCTACGGAAAAGCCTCAAAGATCTGCAGGGCAAGGCATTATCAAGATAAAACCTAAAGACCATGAGAACATAGAGAAGTGAAGTTCTAAATCAGTTTTGTCCTGAAAACAGTTGGGGAATTTGTAGAGGTTGAGGATTTCAACTTTGCAAAAGCCACCCAAAATGTAGGGGAGAAAGACACAACTTTGGGGCCCAATTAAAGGTGGGGAGTCTAACAGGAGTTCTTTTTCAAGTAAATTGATACCCAAAAGGAATACACCCTCAGTGAAGGAAGACTTAAATCGTTTTCCTGTCCATTTCCCAGGATATTATGAAGAATATTTCCTTGGTAGTACTGAGCAGAACAGGGAGGAAAAAAATAGCCTAGAAGTTGGAATCCTGCAGTCCCAATTCACATTGCCTGGATGAGTTGAAAAACCACTAGTTATAGGTTTAAACTGACCTAGGCTTGTTAGTGCTTCTACATACACAGCAAAAGCAAACACAGATCTTTTGTAAAGAAATTCACGTTTGTCCTAGACTAAAAAGAATTTACTTAAATTATTTTATAAAGAAAGCAAGCAGCTCACAAAGAAGTTAACCAAAGGAATGAATTGTCACAAGTGAGAATCAGCAAAAGTAAAAGGAGAATTGCACCCTGAAATAATTTAGATCTTGGTATAACTAAACTGTGAATACAAAGAACTATGCTTTCTGTGCTTAAAGAAATGAAAGTATGTGCAGGAAATAAGACATTTTAAAGAATAACCATATGTGAAAAATTATTTCATCAAACTTCTGAAAATGAAAATAAAAATCAGGATGTAAATGAAGACAATCAGGCCGGGTGCGGTGGCTCATGCCTGTAATCTTAGCACTCTGGGAGGCCGACGTGGGTGGATTGCCCTGAACTCACAAGTTTGAGACCAGCCTGAACAAGAGCGAGGCCCCGTCTCTAAAAATAGCTGGCATTGTGGTAGGTCCTTGCAGTCCCAGCTACTTGGGAAGCTGAGGCAAAAGAATCACTTGAGTCCAAGAGTTTAAGGTTGTTGTGAGCTATGATGCCAGGGCATTCTACTGAGGGTGACAAAAACTGAGACTCTGTCTCCTCCCCAAATATGAAGACAATTAAATGATGAAATTAGTAGCAAATTAGACACAATTAATTAGAGAATTAGTGAATTGGAAGAAAAGTTAGGAAAAATCATTCAGAAATTAGCACACAGAGGCAAAGATACAGAATATATCAAAGAGGGTAAAAATGATTTTGTAGACAAACTTTGTGAAAGTTTGGGAAGTATCAAATAAAGTTGTGTCATATAGCATCAAATAGATGTTATAATAAAGCTTTGTGTTTCCAAAGAAAGGATAAAATAAAGCAAACAAGGAAGAATCTTGGAAATTAATGGGATTAAGTCAGAAGTTTGAACTATACATTTAATCAGAGTTCCAAAAAGAAAGGAGAGACATCAGAGTACAGCAGCCAGAGGGAGAAAAAAAAAAAAACAACAAAAAAACAATAACAGATTACTTTCAAAGAAAGGAGAGACTAGTAGAAAGCTATCTGATAACAGACAACTGACTCTCAACAGCAACCTCATAAACCAATGTACAATTGAATGACCATGTTAATGTGACATGGAAAAATAACACCATCGAGAAAGTGAAAGACAGCCCACAGAATGGGAGAAAAAATGTGCAAGTCATATATCTACTAAGGGACTTGTATCTTGAACATATAAAGAACTCCTATAACTCAATGATAATAAAGCAAATTAATTTAAAAATAACCAGAGGATGGGGTGTGACACACCTCTTTGGGACAGGACACAATTATAAAATAAACTTTACCTAACAAATGCAATCAGTGTGTAACCTGGTTGTTCGTACCCTCAATGAATCCCCAACAATAAAAAAGAAATAAAAATTAATTAATTAATTAATTAAAAATAGGGGCATGGCGTGGTGGCTCACGCCCATAATCCTCGGACTCTCTGAGGCAAAGGGAGGTGGAGTGCCTGAGCTCACAGGTTCAAGACCAGTCTGAGCAAGAGTGAGACCTCATCACTAAAAATAGCTGGGGATTGTGGTAGGTGCCTATAGTCTCAGCTACTTGGGAGGCTGAGGCAAGAGAATGACTTGAGCCCAAGAATTTGAGGTTGCTATGAGCTATGATGCCATGGCACTCTACTGAGGGAGACAATGTGAGACTCCGTCCCAAAAAAAAATAATAAAATAAAATAAAAATGACCAGAGGATCTGAATATATGTGTATACACATATATGTATATATGTATATGTATACACACATATATGTATATATACACATATATGTATATATAACTATTTACTATATATATGTACACATATGTACACATATGTATATATAATTATATATATATATACACACATGTATCTTATTTAGAGAAATGTCTACTCAGATCCTCTGGTCATTTTTATTTTATTTTATTTTATTTTACTTTATTTTATTTATTTATTATTTTTTGAGACTCATATATATATATACACATATACACATTATATATATATATATATATATATACAATCAATAAGTACATGAAAAGATGCTCAATATCACTAGTTACCAGGGAAATATCAACAAAAACCACAATGAGATATCTCCTTGCTTCAACTAAGATTGCTATAACCCCAAAGACAGATAAAAGCAGATGATAGGATGTGGAGAAATTGGAAGCCTTATACATTGTTACTGGGAATGTAAAATGGATTAGCTTCTTTGGAAAACAGTCTGGCAGTCCCTTAGGAGATTAAACATAGGGTTACCATATGAACTAGCATTTCCACTCTAAGGGATGTATCCAGAAGAAATGAAAACTTAAGTCCACACAGAATGTTGTATATGAATATGCATAGCAGCATTATAAAATGGAAATAATTCAATGTCTCTTAAATGATGAATGGATAAATAACATGTGACATATTCATACAATGACCTATTCCTCACCACTAAAAAGAAATAAATTACTGAAGGATTTTACAACATGAATGAGCCTTGAAAACATGCTAAAGTGAAAGAAGAAATATGGTAAGTGAATGAATGAAGTTGTTCACAAAGGACCACACATCGCAGGATCCCATTTATATGTAATATCCAGGATAAGCAAAGCAATAGAGACAGAAAGCACTTTGGTGGTTGCCTAGGGCTGAGGGAGAAGTTTGGGGGAAATGAAGAGATGCTGCTAATGGTTTGGTTACTGGGTTTCCTCTTGGAGTGATGAAAATATTCTAAAATTGATTACAGTGATGGTTGCACAACTCCATGAATAGACTGAAAATGATTTTCTGTGGTTTGGATTTGTCTCCCACTTTTCATTTGGTGGAAATTTAATCCCCAATTAAGGGGATTGATGCATTTATAGATTAATTGATTAATGGATTAATGAATCAATAGGTTATCATGGGAGTGCAACCGGTGGTCTTATAAGAAGAGGGAGAGAGAACTAGGTAAACATGTGTGCATACTCAATCCCCTTGCCACGTGATTCCCTGTGCTGTTTTGGGACTCTGCAGAGTCCCTACCAGGAAGAAGACTCTTACCAGATGTGGCTCCTCAACTATAGACTTCTCAGTATTATAATTGTAAGAAATAAATTGTTCCCGTTATAAATTGCCCAGTTTCAGGTATTCTATTATAAGCAACAGAAAATGGACTAAAACACCATTGAATTCTTTTATTTTTATTTATTTGTTTGTTTGTTTGTTTATGTATTTATTTATTTTGAGACAGAGTTTCATTTTGTCACCCTCGGTAGAGTGCCATGGCATCATAGCTCACAGCAACCTCAAACTCTTGGGCTCAAGCTATTCTCTTGCTTCAGCCTCCCAAGTAGCTGGGGCTACAGGCGCCTACCACAGTACCTGGCTATTATTTACAGACGAGGTCTCTCTCTCTTGTTCAGGCTGGTCTGTAACTAGTGAGCTAAGGCAATCCACCCGCCTCAGCCTCCCAAGTGCTGGGATTACAGACGTGAGGCCCTGCGCCCAGCCCAACACCATTGAATTCTACAATTGAAGTAGGTCAATTAATTATATTGTATATGAAGAATATCATGTAATAACGCTGTTAATTTTTTAAAGGCTGCCTTCCAAATTTAAAAAATGATAATAAAAGATTAACTCAAATGAATTAAAAACCTGAATGTAAGAGATAAAACTATAAAATACTTAAAAGAAATTACAGATGTAAAACTTGTGACCTTGGGTTAAGCTTACAGTTTCTTAGAACATGTATAAACAGAACATCATCAAAACTTAAAACTTTTGTAGTCTAAAGGATACTATTAAGAAAGAGACACTATTGAGAAAATACTTGCAAATAATATATCTGACATAAGTTTAGTATCCAGAGTGTATGAAAAACTCTTACAATTCTAACAACAACTGGAGTAAGGAAATGAGAAAATGATTTGAATAGGCATAGATGCAGGGAACATATATAAATGGTTAATAAGCACATGAAAAGATGCTCAATAAGCTTCTGTCATTAGGGAAATGTAAATCAAAATTATGAGATAACACTTCACGCTAGGATGGCTATAACCACAAAAACATGGACAATGACAAGTGTTGGTATAGACATGGAGAAGTTGGAACACTAATAAATTGCTAATGGGAATGTAACATTGCTTATTTTCTTTGGAAAATAGTTTAGCAGTTTCTCGAAAAGTCAAACATAGAGTTACCGTATGGCCTAGCAATTGAAATCCTAAGTATAGACCCAGGAGAATTGAAAACATAAGCTCACACAAAAACTTATACACAAATGTTCACAGTGCATTATTCATAATAGCCTAAAACTGATTACAGCCCAAATGTCTGTAAACTGAGAAATGGATGAAGAAAATGTGGTATATTCATACAATGGAATGTTCTTCAACCATTAAATTGAATGAAGTATTGATACATGCTATGGCATGGATCAGCCTTCAAAGCATACTAAGTGAAAGAAGTGGTACACAAAAGACCACATCTTGTGTAATCACATTTGTATGTAATGTCCAGAATAGGTAAATATACAGACAGAGAGTAGATGTGTGGGTCTAAGGCGCTGAGAGTTCAGGGAAAAGGAAGTGACTGCTGCTAATGATTACCAGGTTTCTTTATGAGTTGTTGAAGATTTTCTAGAATGAGTTATTGATGATGATTGCACAACCTTGTGAATAGACTTAAAAAAAAAACCACTGAAGCATACACTTTACACAGGTGAATTTTAGGGTATTCTAAGTATATCTCAATAATAATATAAAATAAAATAAGAATAGTGAGAAACTCCCTCAACTTCATAAAGGGCATCTACAAAAAACCTGTAGCATATAAAAAGATGGAGACTTTATATCTTTTATGTTTACCTGGATGGAGTTGAAACACGTTCTTCTTAGTAAAGTATCTCAAGAATGGAAAAAGAAATATCCAATGTACTCAATACTAATTTGAAACCAATATATAAACAATTACACCCTCATATGAATGATAAAACACAAAGCAGGAAGAGGAGGGAAAGGGGCTGGGGGAAGGGGAGGCCAATTGGCAGAAGGAAGGAGGGCATTTGGTGGGATCTCACCTAATGTGCATAATGTGAGGGTATACAGCCCCCTAGGTGAGGGGTTCTTTTACAACTGGAAATTTACCCTGGAGGTGAGAACAATGTAATCTAAAAATTTGTTCATATTAATTTGAAATTTAAAAAAAAAGTCTAAAAATTAAACCTACAGCAAAAATTATACTTAATGGTGGAAGACTGAATTCTTTCCGTCTAATACTGGAAACAAGGCTACCATGTCCTCTCTGATCATCACTTACCATAGTGCTAGAAGTTGTAACCAGTGCAATGAATCAACAAAAGGAAATAAAAGGCATACATATAGGAAAGGAAGAAATAAAACTCTATTTGCAGATGACATGACGATTTTCTATGTAGAAAAATCTCAAGGAGTGTACAAAATGTCTCTTAATATTAATAAGTGAGTTCAGCAAGGTCACAGGTTTAGTTACAAGATAAGCATACCAAAATGAATATATTTCTATATATTGGCAATGAATATACAACAAAACTAAAATGCAATACCATTTAGAATTGCTCAAGAAATTAAATACTTAGGTGTAAATCTAGCAAAACGTGTACAGAATTAGCATGCTCAAGACTCTACAATGCTAAAGAATGAACTCAAAGAAGACTGATATAAATGGAGACCGTATGTGCTCATGAATTAGAAGAATCAATATAATAAAGATGTTAAGTTTACCCAGGTTAATTTTCAGGTTTAATGTAATTCCTACCAAAATGTAAGCAAAACATTTTGTAGACATAGATTATTCTAAAACTTATATGCAAAGGCAAAGAAAATAGAATTAGCTAAAACAATATCAAAAAAAGAATAAAGTTGTAGAAATAAGTCTCTGTCCTTTAAAACTTACAAGGCTACAATAATCAAGATTGTGTGGTTTTGGGGGACAGATACACATATATGTAAATGGAAAACAAAGAACCCAGAAATAGACACACACAAAATGCCCACCTAATTTTTTTGGGGGGGAGGACATAGTCTCAGTATGTCACCCTCGGTAGAGTGCTGTGACATCACTGCTCACAGCAACCTCCAACTCCTGGGCTTAAGCAATTCTCTTGCCTCAGCCTCCCGAGTAGCTGGGACTACAGGCGCCCGGCACAACGCCCGGCTATTTTTTTAATTTAAATTTTTATTTGCATATGGAACATAAGGAGGAGCTGTCCAGTGAGGACAAGTGGCTATGAATAACGGAAGTACTCTGCTGACCAACGGAGTAGTCAGAGCTCCAGTGGCGCAATTGGTTAGCACATGGTACTAATATCGCAGTATAGAGTTTGAGTCTCACCTGGAGCACAATTTTTTTTTTTTTTTTTTTGAGACAGAGTCTCAAGCTGTCACCTTCAGTAGGGTGCCGAGGCGTCACAGCTCATAGCAACCTCAAACTCTTGGGCTTAATGGATTCTCTTGCCTCATCCTCCCAAGTAGCTGGGACTACAGGCACCTGCCACAATGCCCAGCTATTTTTTGATTGTAGTTGCTGTTGTTTGGCAGGCCCAAACAACAATGACAACTGGATTCGCACCCGCCAGCTCTGGTATATGCGGCTGGCGCCCTAGCTGCTGAACTACAGGCACAGAGCCCCCACTTAATTTTTGACAAAAGTATAAAAGCAATTCAATACAAGAAAGGCTTTTCAACATATGGTGGTGCAGCAATCAAACATCCATGGGCAAAATGATGAACCCCTTTTCCAGCTTTACAAGGTATAATTGACAAATAAAAATTGTATGATTACAATGTACATTTACAATTTACAATGTGATATTTTGATATATGTACACATTGTGAAATGATCACCAAAATCAAACTAATTAATTTATCCATCTCTCACTGACCAATGGAGTACACAGACCTCCAGTGGTGCAATCGGTTAGCACTTGGTACTAATAAGACAGCAGTGTGATATTGCCATGGCAGTGATGTGATGCCACGGCACTCAGTTCACATAGTTACTATCTTGTGTGTGTGGTGAGAACATTTCATATCTATTCTCTTAGCAAATTTCATGTGTGTAACACAGTAGTATTGACTGTAGTCACCATGTTGTACATGTACATTAGATCTCCAGAGCTTATTCATCCTGCATAACTGAAACTTAGTACCCTTTGGCAATATTTTCCATCTCCTCCCCCAGCCTTTGGTAACCACCATTCTACTCTTTGCTTCCATGAATTCAACTTGTTTTTTAGACTCCACATATAAGTCAGATCATGTAGTATTTTGTCTTTCTGTGTCTAGCTTATTTCACTTAGCATAAAGTCCTCCAGGTTCATCCATGTTGTCATAAATGACAGGATTTCTTTCCTTTTTAAAGGTGCTTCACTAGTCAGCTCATCCACAAATTATGGGTGAGTTGGTGAGTCGTCTGGTGAGGTGTGCAAGCAGGCTTTCTGCTGGAGTCCTTATCATGGAAGTGAGGGCCTGGAAGCTGACTCCAGGGACAGGTCTGGATTCTGTGTCTGCAGGGGTTGGCCTGAAGTCTGGGTCCATGGGGCTGACCTGATTCTGGGGCAAGCCTGGCACCTGTGCCTGTGGAGATGTATCTGGTCTTAAGTCCACATGGCCTGGCCTTGCTCTTGGTTGCATGGGGACAGTCCTGAAGCCTGAGTCCATGGACACATAATGAACCCTGGGTCTGCTGAAGCCTGGGGCCATGAGGGGAATAAAGGGGGTGATGAGAAGCCTGTTGTCTGGGGCCACTAGGGTCATGTGTTCACTGGGGTGGTCTGGTGCTGAGGTCTTTGGTGAACTCAGATACTCACTTTATTCTCCTTCCCCTACTTGTAGGGTATTTCTCTCCATGCTGTGCTGTCTGGGTTTGGAAGAGGAGTGACATTGGTAATGTGGAATTATCCTTCCTATTCTCTTCAATGTGTCTTTTAACAGTTCTGTGCTATATCCAGGTGCTGTAATTGCTCATCTGGATTCCTTAGCTCTTGTGAAGGTATATTTTGCATACCTTCAAAGTGTTCAAATTGATGTTTCTATGAGGGGACAAGCACTAAAAATCCCTATTCTGCCATTTTCTTCCTCTTCCTCCTCCTCCTCCTCCTCCTCTTTTCCTCCTCCTCCTCCTCCTCCTTCCTCTTCCTCTTCCTCTTCCTCTTCCTCTTCCTCTTCCTCTTCCTCTTCCTCTTCTTCTTCTTCTTCTTCTTCTTCTTCTTCTTCTTCTTCTTCTTTTTTGTTGTTGAGACAGAGACTCACTCTGTTGCCCTGGGTAGAGTGCTGTGATGCCATAGTTCACAACAGCTTCAAACTTTTGGCCTCAAGTGATTCTCTTGCCTTAGCTTCCAGAGTAGCTGGGACTACAAGCACCCACCACAATGCCTGGCTATTTTTAGAGACAGGGTCTCACTCTTGCTCAGGCTGGTCTCAAACTCCTGAACTCAGGCGATCCATCCTCCTCAGCCTCTCAGAGTGCTAGGATTATAGTCATGAGCCACTGAGCTCAGCTTCTGGCATTTTCTTGATGTGTTCGAAAAATTAAACCTAAGTCTCACACCTTGTACAAAAACTAACTAAAAATGTATCATGAATTTAAATGTATAATGTAAAACTATAAGTCATTTAGGAAAAAAAAAAAAAAAAAAACAGGAGAAAAATCTTCAGGACCTAGGGCTAGGCAGTTCTTAGACTTGACACCAAAAGCATGAAGCATTAAGGAAAAAATTGATAAATTTGACTTCATCTAGATTAAACATTTTGTGCTCTGAAAGATCATGTTTAGAAAATTAAATGATGGGCCAGGCGCAGTGGCGCACACCTATAAGCTAAGCACTCTGGAAGGTCGAGGTGGGTAGATGGCCTGAGCTCATAGAGTTAGATACCAGCCTGAGCCAGAGGTAGAGCCGGTCTCTAAAAATAGCCCAGCACTGTGGTAGGTGCCTATAGTCCCAGCTACCCAGGAGGCTGAGGCAAGAGGATCACTTGAGCCCAAGAGTTTGAAGTTGCTATGAGCTATGATGCCACAGCATTTTACCCAGGATGACAGAGTGAGACTCTGTCTCAAAATTAAAATAAATAAATAAATAAAAATTAAAAGGTAAGCTGTAGACTGGGAAAAAAACAAATCCAAGAAAGGACTAGTATCCAGAATAATTAATGTACTCTTAAAACTCAGTAGTAAAAAGTAAAACCAAAATGATTGAATTAGAACATGGGCAAAAGATATGACAAGACACCTCACTGAAGAAGATACACAAATACTCAATAAGCACACAAGAAGCTGTTCAACATTATGGGCAGCCATTAGGGAAATGCAAATTAAAACCTAAAGGTATCACTACATGACTAGGAAAATGGCTACAATACAAAATAGTTGCAATAATGTTGCACATGATGATGCAGATAAAATTGGACCACTCACATATTACTGTTGAGAATACAAAACAGTACAGGCTACTTTGAAAAATAGTTTGGCAGTTCTTAAAACTAAATATGCAACTCCCATATTACCCAGCAATTGCACTACTGGTC
>CAUYPK010110202.1:0-34029 GCA_963574355.1 Loris lydekkerianus | reverse complement strand
TAAATGCAGAATACAAATGTCTACATACAATAACTAAGAAAATGCCATGAAGGCTACGTTGAACAGTTTGATGAGAATATTTCAGATTGTATATGAAACCAGCACATTGTACCCCTTGATTGCACAAATGTACACAGCTATGATCTAACAATAAAAAAATAAATAAATAAAAAAGAATTAGAAGCTAAGGATAAAAAAAAAAAAAAAAAATCCCACAGAGCGGGCAGCTTCAACAAAAGACACTTACTCTCTCACAGTCCTAGAGGCTAAAGCCTGAGACCAAAGTATCAGCAGGGCTGGTACCTCGTGATGCCTCTCTCCTTAGCTTGCAGATGACCATCCCCCTCCCTATGTCATGGTCATCCCTCTGTGTTGTGCCTCAATTTCCATTTCTTCTTCTTTTTTTTTGAGACAGAGTCTTATTATGTCACCCTGGGTAGAGTGCTATGGCATCACAGCTCATAGCAACCTCCAACTCTTGGGCTTAAGCAATTCTCTCGCCTCAGCCTCCCAAGTAGCTGGGATCACAGGCTCCCCACCACAACACCCGGCTATTTTTTGGTTGTAGTTGTCATTGTTGTTTGGCAGGCACGGGCTGGATTCAAACTTACCAGCTCTGATGTTTGTGGCTGGCACCTTAGCCGCTTGAGTTACAGGCGCTGAGTCCCAATTTCCTCTTCTTATAAGACATCTGTCCTATTGGATTAGGGCCAACACTCGTGACCTCTGTCTAACTTGATTACTCTTTAAAGACACCATCTTCAAATAGAGCCACTGAGGGCCCAGGGATCTGTCTTCAGCCTAGGAGATTTGGGGATATAGTTCAGCCCATCCTGGATGCCACCTGACTTGTCAGGCAAGATCATAAAAGGCACTTGCCCCGGAGGCCACGCACCACGCTGTGAGGGGGCACAGGTCAGGTGGAGAGGAACCAAGGCCTCTAGTCCTTGATGTCAGCTAGTTCCCAGCCAACAACCACTGGCCTTGGCAGCAGTCCTTCAAGTGGGGGACATTATTGTCCCCGCTCTACAGAAAAGGTAATGGAGGTTGAGGGACGGCAGATCACTCGCTCTTTAGGACACTCTCTAGTCAAAGCCCCGACTGGCAACTTTACCTGACCCTGCTTGGTGGCCCTGCACCTGGGGGAGACTGCACCAGCAACAAACTTGCCTGAGGAGTGGCCAGATGCAGTTACCAAAGTACTCAGCCAGACATGGACAAGAGGAGGCCCAGGCTTCATATAGTCAGCTGATCTACCTCACTCAGCAGAGGCTGGGCACCGGACTTGGCCGGGGTCAGCCCACAGCACTGAGGTGGGTCCCAAGGGCCTTGGAGGGTCCTGGCACCAAGGGGCTGGGAGTTGGGAGTGGAGCTGGACCTCAGGGCCGGACCCCAGGCCTTTCACTCTCCTAGAACCCTGATGGTTCTGTGTGGCTGGCAGAGGCCAGTAGCATGGTGGGCCTGATGTACTTTCAATCCCCTCTACACCTGCCTCTTCCTTTACCCTCATGACCCCACCCACTACTGACCCCATCACACCTCCTCTCTCTGTAAACCAGGCTTTGAATTTCCCACACCCCACAAAGCTGACCCCCCTACCACCTGCTGAGATCTGATTGTTCCCACTTCAGTTGGGTGAGCAGCCCAGGTCCAGTCAAGTAGGTAAGGGTGCATGTGGTCCCTCTGGGCAGCAGGTGGACTACTGAGAGCTGTCAGGTTCACCCTAAAACCACTGGCCCCTAATGTTGTCACCACACTGCTCCAACCTACTCACCCCTCCTACAGACTGCCACTCCTACCCTGTCCTCCAATAGTAATCAATGAACAAGCACCCAGCAGAGAGCAGCAGGGTGTCTGGAGACCCCAGGTCAGCAGGCAATGCCTTGGAAGATGGATGTAACGTGATCTTTGGCCATGCTGCTAGAGGCATAGTGTCCAAAAGCAGGAAAGTGACAGGGGGAACCTTGGCCAGTCAGTTTGAAAAGGAACCCGTGTCTGGTCCCAGTGCCTCACTTCCAGGACATTGGAGAACCAGGGTGGTCCCAGGGATCTAGGGACGCACAGTTAAGGAATCAGAGGTGCTCAGCAGAAGCAGCAGATGAGATGGGTGTTCCAGATGTGTGAAGGCTGGCATTAGGAAAAGGAGTAGGGATTATTTTGTGTATCTTCACAGGGCAAAGAAGAGTCCATAAAAGGAGATTTTTACATAACACTAGAAGGATCTTCTCCCAGCCAAACCTGACCAATGTTAGGCTTAGCTGCTCTTCAAGGTAGTGAGATCTCCGTCACTGGAGGTATCAAACATAGGACAGCTATGGGCCAAGGACATCGGATGAGGGGAGTGCTTGGCCCTCTCTCCTGTGGCTCCCCCTCAGTGGCTGCTGACCTAGGCTGGCTCCAGGGAGAGAACGTGTGCTGCCTTCTGCCTCTCATCGCTCCTGTCATGTTGAGCCCTACAGTAACAGCTGTTAAGAAATCACATTTGTACCTTCTCAGGAGCTCTCGAACTTGGAGTGCAAATTAACTTCATGTGATCTGAAATATAAAAGGTCACTTCTCCCACAAATTAAAATCTGGGCAATGCTTGCATGCTCATGAGCAGAGTGGTTATGTGGGGACATCAGATGCATCCACCCCACTGCCCTGTTCATGAGGACGGCTCCCCAGAGTCCCCTCTCAAGGCCATCTGCCCTGGTCACCATGTCCCCAGGCTGTGGCCTCTTCTTCCCCACCCTTTCAGGGGCTTCTGTCCTCTCTGCAGGGCTCTTGGGCCTCCAAATGCCCTGAACACCTAGGACCCTGGGGGCTCATCTTCCTCATTCTTCCTAAGACCCTCCATCTTTCCTCACCCTGGGCCTCAGTCTCCCCTGTTTCACCAAGGAAGAGGCACCGCTTCTACCCCACCTACCTGCCTCCCCTTTCCACGGCCCCTACCAAGTTTTTTCAGATCCACATGTCCAGTAAGACTCAGGGATGCCATCAGCGTGCCTGAGAATGCTGAAGGCCTGGCTCTTCCCACTTTACCCTTCACTGAGAGCTCCACAGAGCCAACTCTGCAGTCCTTGCTGCGCCCTTGTACTGCCCAGCATCACCCATAGGGGGCCTCCACAAACAGCCTCCTGACTGGCAACAGTCTAGTCTTCCCCACTGCCCACCATAGCCTCACAACAGCCCCCCTTCTGATTGATACTCCCCAGAAACCCAGCCCCACCTACCCACAAACCCTGGCTGGGTCAGGGCAGTGAGCATTGCCCATCAGAGCCCCTCCCATCCATCAGCATGATTTGACCTGGTCTCCTGCTAGACTCAGCTCTGGGCACTTCTGTCTACTGTCAGCCCAGATGCAGAAACCCTGGCAACCGCCTCCCCCTGCACTTCTGCTCGGTCAAGCCTACCCAGGAGGGTCCTCTGCAACCTGGTGCAGCACAAAACAAGGGCTATGTAACATAACACACTACCGAGGCCCCAGGGTCATTCCAGGTACCAATATTTCTCCACGTAAGTTACCAAAAAGACCTTCTGGACTACACTCATGTTTGGAGTGTGTGGTTAGCACAAGCCAGTCCCCACGTGCCCACGTCACCCCAGAGGCCTGGGCAGCACGGGCTTCCTGAGCCTTGGCTGTGAAGGTAGCACACCCCTGCACACACCCCCATGCACACACCATGCCCGTGTCTTCCAGCTGCCTGCCTCCAACATACCTGCCACTGACCCACAGATGACCCTGCTGCTGGCAGCCAGCACCCACTGAGCCTGCCCTGGCCAGTCCAAGGAGGGTCAAGGCCCAGCCACCAGCCTTCAAAGGCTACTTATCTGACATCCATGGGTCCCACTGGGAAGAGAAATTAGCAAACATAATGAATGCGGGGAACCTTCATTACCAGTTCAACCTTTCAGCTGAGGCAGTGTTTATCCCAGAGGACAAGCCCAGGAGGCAACACACCCAGATTGGGAAAGTCCTGGGTCTGAGGACAGGCAGGAGGTCTGGAGCACGTGATCATGAGAAAGGGTGGCCCAGACAGGGCAGGAGCTGGTCCCAAGCCACACAGCAAGCACCCCCAACCCCCACACTGGCCTCCGCCTCCTTGAAGCCCCCCAGGGGTGTATCAGAGCAAGACTAGTACAGCCCCTCAGGATTGGCAAATAGTTTTTTTTTTTTTTCTTAATGACTGTAATGTACAACCTTAATATATCATCCTGTCTGGCACGGGCCTCAGGGAGCACTTGTGCCTCCTCTGCCCACACTCACCTGGGGCCATCCCTTGAGAGGGGCTTGTCACAGGCAGTCATGTCTGCTTGTCCCACAGGCCTCCTTGTGCCATTTCCCTTCTTCTTTTGTCACTGCTCTATTTCTTCAAAGGCCACAGGAATTCTGGTTCCTCCATTTTCACATCAGTAGTGGGAGAGGCCACAGCCCCCAATGGAGTACATGGAAGAACAAGCCTTTCTTCTCCTGTGCCCAAACCCAATCCCTAGCAAATCCCTGGAAGCCACCAGATGTGCCTAAAACACAGCGAACTCCTTGCCAGGGCCCAGGAATTGTGCACAACCTGGCCCCTGCCCACCTCAACCCATTCCCCTTGTACCACCTCCTCTCCACCACCAGCCACGCACTGCCTATATTGGGTTGAATGGTCCACCCCCCACAAAAAAAAAAAAAAAAAAAACATATATCCAAGCCCCAAGACCTGGAACCTGTGGCTGGGACCTTCCACCTGTGAATAGCGTCTTAGGACATCAGGATAAGGTCATCCTGGACTTACCCAAACTCAGATATTCCTTATGAGAACAGGAAAGGGCACAGAGACATGCATCCATGTGATGATAGAGGCAGAGATTGCAGGGAAGCCAAGGGAGCCATGGGCTGCTGGCAGCGCCTGAAGCAACAAAGAGGCCTGGAATACAAGGAGGAACCACCTGCCAGCCCCTTGATTTCAGAGGGGTCTCCTGACTGACAGACAATGACTTTCTGTGGTTTTAAGCCCCCCAGGTTGTGGTGACTTGTTACAGCAGCCCTGAGAAACTCAGCCACTGCCTCTCTTGGTGCCCTGCAACCTTCCAAGTTCTTTTCTGCATGGGCTGTTCCCTGACCTGCACCTGCCAGATCTCTGCTCAGCATTCAGGGTCAACAGAAATGTCCCATCCAGGCTGCTGCTCCTCCACAGGCTAGCCCCACATGACTGCCTGCCCAGGTCAGCCCCTGTGCAACACTGACCACTGTCCAACAGGGGCTCACTTACCAATAGGGTGTCCCTTTGCCTGTCTACCCCCACTAAATAGGAACCTGCCAAGGCCCTGAGGGCACCCCAAGCCCACATGGTACCTGGCACAGGCCACCTGCTTGACAGGTAGGTGTGGAGTCAGTGGCTTCAGTAGAAGGACCCCAAGGAGGATGGTGGTAGGCTCTGAGGAAAAGTGTGGTGTCCATGCCCAGGAGCCACAGCTCTGCTTACTTGCAGGACTATCTCTCCAAGTCCTCTCCCTTTGTCACAAGGAGAGAGACATTGAGTTTCAAATCTCCAGGAAGCTGACGGATGCCTCTGGCTCCCAACTCCTCACAGTCAGCACATGCCCTCCTTGCCACCATCCAAGCCCTAGGGACAGAGCAGAGAGCTTGGAACACCCTGGACCCATCTAATCCTGGGCCGTCACCCCATATCCCCAAATACCTGATTTCTGCCGTGATGCATTGTTAACCATCCCACAAGGCAGTACCTAAGATATGATCTGGGCCTCACAGTACCCTGCACCCCTGCAGGAGGCGGCAGATAAACAGGCTGTCCTCAGCTGACGCCAGCAGTGAGAGTTGCAGCTGCAAGGCATTGAGAGATTGAAACGTTTAATTAATTTTTAGTGATCCATATTTGCACAGCCTTTTACAGATGAAAGGCCCCTTAGTCCCCATGGTGTGACTTCACTAATCAAATAATAATCTGGGGCAGCGCCTGTGGCTCAGGGAGTAGGACACCGGCCCCATATACTGAGGGTGGCGGGTTCAAACCTGGCCCTGGCCAAACTGCAACAAAAAACAGCCAGGCGTTGTAGTGGGCACCTGTAGTCCCAGCTACTTGGGAGGCTGAGGCAAGAGAATCGCCTAAGCCCAAGAGCTGGAGGTTGCTGTGAGCTGTGACACCACAGCACTCTACTGAGGGTGACAAAGTGAGACTCTGTCTCTTTAAAAAAAAAAAAAGGAATAATAATCTGTACAATGGGTTTCAAAACCTAAGGATTTGCCTGGAAAACAGAGAAGCAGCCCCCTCTCAAGTAATGAGGTGAAACTGTCTGAGAAATTTTAAAATAATGCAGAATAGTGGTTATCTTCATCTTTTCACCCTGCCACTTCAACTGGTTTGAAGAAGTAGCTAGGGGCAGGGGGCAGAGCAGCAGAGGAAGCTCCCTGGGTCCTGCCCACCCCTGGCCTTCCCCCAGAGCAGTGCCAGGACACATGCAGGTGCTTATCAGATGGCTCCAGATGAATGGTTGTGTGTCCATCCCACCCTCCCTGCCTTGGCCGCCGCCTGGATGTCTCCTCCACCTGCCTCTTGTCAGAGACTTCCTGAGCCCCACGGTCAGGCCCTGTCCCCTGTTATTCTCTTGTGGTGCTCAGCAATCACTGCACACCGGAACATGGGCATGTGTGTTGCTTGCTTGCTGTTTTCTCTCTTCTACTAGATGTGGGGACCTCTCCAGTCTTGTTCACCACTGTGTCCCCAAAGCCTGACACAGCTCTGCTCTGTGGAGCAAGCAAGGACACTGGGGGAAGGAGAAGGGAGAGCATCACTCTCAGCCTGGGACTCCTATCTCCCCATAGGGAGTGGGCCCTGGGTCTGCCTCAGAAAGGCAGGAAACCTCAGGAAAATACCAGCAAAAGTGCTCAGGCTTGGATGTCCTGCAGGGGTGGGCTGGACTGGGCTCTAGTTCTTTGCCAACCTCCTGAGCCCAGGCACACTAGGATACTTGTGTGTCTCTCTCTCTCATTTTTCTCTCTCTCTCTCTCTCTCTCTCTCTCTCTCTCTCTCTCTCTCACACACACACACACACACACACACAGCATCCACTCAGTCTGCCCACTTAAACTGCCCTGCTCTTACCTCTATTCATGCTGTGCTCTGCAAGGGGAGCCATCCCCAAGCCACAGCCCAGGCTGACTCCATAGACAGGCATCTCTCTCTCCTCTGAATGACCACAGCAAATCTTGGGAGCCTAATCCAGGACGTGGTATGTTCCAAGTTGTGGTATAGCTCCTGTTCGCACATGGCATCTTCCAAACCAAACTGAAATCCCCGAGACCTGTCTGGGTGACCTGGCCAGTACCATGCCTTCTGACCTTGCTTTCTTTCCCTGGGGGCAAAATGGGGGCTGCAGTGGCGTTCAGAGTCTCAGCATTTATTGCATCACTGAGCATCCTTGAGGCATGAGAGAGCATGGAGGGGCTAGGAGGTGTTGCCACTTCTTCCCATAGGGAAGTCCCTGAATTGGCTATTCCCAGAGCCTAGGACAGATGGACATGTAGGCAGCAGGCAACTGTTGTTCCCTTCCAGCTGACAGAGTAGCTTCATTGTCCTGTTACCAGATAAACAGCTCTGTGGACTCATTTGAGGAGCCTGAATCCCTTGCCCCTCAGTGGTCTGGGATGTCATACCTAGACAGCATCCCCCACTCCCACCTGCTACCTGCTCAGAACAATGGCAGGAGGTGGGTGGGCACTGTGAGGAGCTCAGTGAGTTGCAATAGAGTCAGCAGATTCCTAGAACCCCAGGTGTAGCTTAACCTACAAATGGAAAATTATGGTGATGAGAGAGGGTTGTTTGATGAGACAGAGTCCTGGGGGTATCAGATTCTGGCTGATGTGCAGGGAAAGGCAGGCGAGGAAGGACATGATGAAGGCCAGGTGGCCCCTTGGGGAGGAATGGAGGGGAGCTTGGACCTGGGCCAGCATGGGTGGCATAACAGGGTGTCCTCCAAGACCTCAGGCCCTCACGGGAACCACAGAACCCCACTGCCCTCCAGCTGGCCTGGGGAAGACCACAGAGTGACAGTGCCACCCATTACATGGTGGGCATCTCCTACCAGGTGTCCCCACCATGCCCTAAGCCACCGCGATGCTCTGGGCACCTCCAAAGCCTGCCCTCGACCTCACATTCTGCACCTGCAGGGTGGGCCACTCCTATGAGGAGAGTGAGGGTCCTTGGGACCTTGGACCACCCTCAGATGCTGCCAGGAAGGGCCCAGCGACACCCCTGGAGAAACCCACAGCTGACCATGCAGCCATCTGTGTAGCCAAGGGCTCCTGACCCTGGACCTTGGAGAGCAGCCAGCCTCCCTGACAGCTCAGCCCAGACCTGCCTCCTGGGTCCTTCCTCATTTGTTCCCCTAGGAAGAGGTTTAGTGACTGAATATCACTGCTCTAAGAATATAACCTCGCACTGGTCTTGGACCAAGACAGCAAGTCTGCAGGGCCCAACCTTTCTCATCACTTTCAGCTGACACTTGCATGTGCCTTACACGTGGGCATAACAAGAGCTGGGCACTCAGTATGTACCAGACTGTTAGTGCTCTCCAGAGAAACAGAACCAATAGGATGTGTGTGTCTGTGTGTGTGTGTGTGTGTGTACCTATTACGTTATTAAGTATGAAATATCCAATCTCTTTAAGTACTAAGTTTGACAGTTGATATTTCTGACATTTTACTTTGACACTCTTGTTTAATTATTATTTTGAAGGTACATCCTCATTCTTTCAAATGCATGTTTTGGCTTATGCTTATCTTTCAAAATTTTTAGTGCATTTTGTGAAATCATGAGTAAGTAAAAAATTTGTGTTATTTTTGAATAGGAGTCCCATTGTGGAACAAAAGCAGAGCAGACAGCATGAAATATCAACAAAATGTTTAGGAAAGATGTGGCTAATGAGCACACAATATGTTGATGGTTTGAGAAGTTCTGTTCTGGTGATTTTAATCTTGAAAATGAGCCAAATAGGTGACCTGAAACCAAGGTGGATAATGATGAGCTAAAAATTATAGTGGAAAGGCTGGGAGTAATCCAGCCTATAATCCCAACAGGGAGGCCAAGGCAGATGGATTGCTTGAGTTCATGAGTTCAAGACCAGCCTGAGCAAGAGCAAGATCCTCTCTCTAAAAAATTGCCAGGCAGGCGGCACCTGTGGCTCAGTGAGTAGGGCTCAGGCCCCATATACCAAGGGTGGCAGGTTCAAACCTGGCCCCGGCAAAACTGCAACAAAAAATAGCCAGGCATGGTGGTGGGCACCTGTAGCCCTAGATACTCAGGAGGCTGAGGCAAGAGAATTGCCTAAGCCTAAGAGCTGGAGGTTACTGTGAGGTGTGACGCCACAGCACTCTAACAAGGACAACAAAGTGAGACTCTGTCTCAAAAAAAAAAAAAAAAAAAGATAAATCATCTCAAAGCTTGCTGTTTTTTGCTAACATAAGGGTGAACATAAGGGTGAACCATCTCTATACTATATTGTTATGTGTGATGGGAAATGGATTCTTTTTAACAATCACAATTATTGGGTGGCGCCTGTGACTCCAAGGAGAAGGGCACTGGCCCCATATGCCAGAGGTGGTGGGTTCAAGCCCAGCTCCGGCCAAAAACTGCAAAAAAACCCAAAAAACAATCACAATCATTCAGCATAATGACTGGATAAAGGTAAAGTGCTGAAACACAGTACAAAATTGAATATTCATCCCAAAAAGCTAATGGTTTCTGTTTGGTGGTCCAGCACTGGCTTTATCCACCGCAGCTTCGTGGAACCTGGTCTACCAATTACAGCGGATGTCTACTGCAACCAAATGGATGACATGATGAGGA
Organism: Loris lydekkerianus; assembly: GCA_963574355.1. NCBI lineage: Eukaryota > Metazoa > Chordata > Mammalia > Primates > Lorisidae > Loris > Loris lydekkerianus. Next base: position 24,196 of record CAUYPK010110202.1, on the reverse strand, counting down.
TGCTTGCAGTTAAGCAGCTGAGATTGGTCAATAGAGGACAATCCTTTTGCAAGACAACACTTGACCATGTGTCACACAAACACTGCTCAACTAGAGAAGCTGAAATTGGAAACTCTGTCATCCTCTATATTCACCAGACCTTGTACCAACTGACTACCACTCCTCCCAGGCTTGGACCACTTATTCTTTTGTATTTTTTATTTCTTTCTTTTTTTTTTTTTTTTTTTTGAGACAAAGTCTCACTTTGTCACCTTCAGTAGAGTGTCATGGCATCACAGCTCACAGCTCACCTTAAACTCTTGGGATCAAGTGATTCTCTTGCCTCAGCCTCCCTAGTAGCTGGGACTACAGGCACTCGCCACAACGCCCGGCTATTTTTAGAGATGGGGTCTTGCTCTTGCTCAGGCTGGTCTCAAACTCCTGAGCTCAAATTCCACCTGCCTCAGCCTCCCAGAGGACCACTTCTTTCAAGGAAAAATATTCCATTCTCAACAAGCTGTGGAAAATACCTTTTGCAATTTTATTGCCACTTGCTCTCCAGCCTTCTTCAATGCTGACATAAGCAAGCTACCATCAAGATGGCAAAATTGTGTCAATTTAGGTGTACATTTTGATTAATTGCACTGCTACTTATTTGAGAGATAACAAACTTTTGATCCAAAATCGGACATTTCATATATAATGACCTAATATGGGAATTGGCTCTGGCAATTGGTTCTAGCTGATGTGTCCCACCATCTGCTCACTGAAGCTAGGGTGACCCAGGAAAGCCAGGGATATAGTTCAACCCAAGTCTGATGGCCTAAGAATGGGCCTGGGAAGGGTGGGGCAGCACTCATGCAGGTGCTGGAGGTCAAAGGTCTAAGAACCAGGAGCTTAGACATCCAAGGACAAGAGAAGATGGATGCCTAGCTCAGGAAGAGAGAGAGGTTCGAACTTCTCCTCCTTTTTGTTCTATCCAGGACATCAGTGGATGGGAATGCTGCTACCCACACTAGGAAGGGTGGGCCTTCCCTCCTAGTCCACTGAGTCAATGCTCACCTCTTCTGGAAATACCCTCACAGACTCACCCAGAAATAATGCTTTGCCAGCTATCTGGGTATCCCTTACCCAAATCAAGTAGACATAGAATTCACCACCACAGCCGGGCATGAGGTTTGCACAGAGTTGCCTACTCAATTCCCTTGACATCCTCTGGGGGGGCCTGTTGTCCCCTCTTATGTCAGGAGCCAGGCGAGAGTTAAGTGAAGCTCCTGGTCCTATAGCTCACAGGTGGTGGGGCCAGACTCTCCTGTAAGTCTCCAGCCTCCCTGCCTGAGCTCTCAAATCTCCTCAAGCTTCTTCTGAACCCAACCCCTGTCCTCCAGCTGTGGATGACAGGTCCTTCTCTAGAATGCTCTTCCATACCCTCTCTTCTAGTCTTCTGGTCACTCCTGCCAGCTGCATTGCTCTGACCCACCCTCCCCAGTACCTAATGTCCTCCCCACATTTGGCCATCTCTGCTGCCACCTCCTCCTTGCTCCGTGGCCTGGGAATAGCATGGTATGGTGGATTAAAGATGACTGCAAATTCTTTGTCCTCTTTCCATCAAATCTTTGGGCTCTGTGCTTGACCAAGAGCATGAGGTCACTTGAACAGGTATGTGTTTCCCTGTGTTCCAAAGATGGAAGCAACGCGAGCATCTGTGCTCAGTGATCCATAAACAAAATGTGCAACACAGAACCTCAAGGGCATTGTATGAAGTGAAATAAACCAGTCACAAAAGGACAGATACTGTCTGATTCCCCTTACATGAAGTCGTCATACCCACAGAGACAGAAAGTAGAATGACAGTTCCCAGGGGCTGCAGGGAGGGAGGATAGAGACTTATGGTTTGACGGATGCTGAGTTTTTGTTGCAGAAGATGAAGAGTTTTAGGTGTAGATGCTGGTGACAGTTATACAATGTTGTGGATGTATCTAATGCCACTTACAAATGACAAACATGATGGATACCATGTTGTATATATTTTACCACAATCAAAATGGTGAAATGCAGTGGTGCTGGTTCCTGGTCCAGCCGAAGACCATCAGGGTCCATCTCCTGTCCCCTGGGACACTGACTCTGGGAGCCCTGAGCTGTCAAGTCAGAAGTCCAGCCAACCCAAAAACATGCTGGAGAGGCCACACCTGGGAACTCCAGCAGACATCTCGGCTGAACCCCACCTTCCAGCCATCTCTCCAAGGCACCACACATATGACTGAAGCTGTCTTGGATCCTCCAGACCAGCCCACCCACCAGTTAGGTACAGCCAGTGGCCTCTCATCAAGGCCACCTAGATCAGAAGAACTGCCCCAGGATCCACATTCTGATTTTTGTTCTGTTTTGTTTTGTTTTGTTATTTTGAGACAGTCTCTCCATTACCCTAGGTAGAGTGCATTGGCATCATCACAGCTCACTGCAACTGCCATTTCCTGGGCTCAAGCAATTCTCCTGCCTCAGCCTCCCGAAGTGCCAGGATTACAGGCATGAGCCACCATACAAGGCAATTTTTTGTAGAGATGAAATCTTGCTCTTAATCAGGCTGGTGTTGAACTCCTGACCTTCAAGAGTGCTGGGATTACAGGCATGAGCCACTGCACCCAGCCCACATTCATATTCTCTACCTGCAAAGTCATGATCCATAACAAAACCATTGTTAGGATGGTTCTCTGTGCAGCACAGATACCTGGACCCCCATGTGAGACAGTTGAGGCACTGGCCCAGGAAGTGACAGATACTCCTCGAGTACCCAGAGTATGCTGGGCACTGGGGAGGTTCAGGTGAGTCAGGAACATGCCCTGCCTCTGTGGAGCTGTGGTGGGGACATAACAGTCACCAAGCAACTATTGTACAAGGTCACTGGGCAACAACGGTGGAGACCCAGGGCAGTGCAGGAGCCATGGAGGGCTCTACCTAGCTAGAGAAAACAGGTGGGCTTCCTTGTAGAGGATTTTTGGCCTTGGCCCTATCCAGACTCTTGGGGTCTCAGTTTCTTTACTTGTGAAATATGGCCATGGATGTCATGAGAATAAGGGGAGGGGACCCAGGAGCATGGACATTCAACCAATGCCTGACAGAGCTGGTGTGCAGAGACCCCTCTCACCAGGGATGACTGTGGCATGGTTCTGGGGAAACTACAGCTGTCCACCCTTGCAGCTGTCTTCCCTGCCTGCCTCGCTCCCTGGCGTGGTTCATGTTGTCTGTCCACTTGATTGCACCCCATGGTGTACCCAAATAGATGTCATGTCTGGGTGTGTCTGTGAGGGTGTTTCTGATGACACTAGCATTGGGATTGGTGCACTCAGGAGAGTGGACTGTAGCCCCACTTCTGCCTCTCTGCTAGAGCTGGGACATATCTTCTCATGGTCTCCTGCCCTGGACTGGGCCTGGTTCCCGGGCCTCCAGACATGGACTAAACCACACCACCAGCTTCCCAGCTCTCCACCTTGCAAACTCAGATCGTAGGACTTCTCAGCCTCCATAATCACATGAGCTAGTTCCTCGTAATAAATCTCCTTTTGTACATTGGTTCTGTTTCCCTCAAGTTCCCTAATATACACCCCCCCCACTTTCCACTACAGTTTCCTGAGATCATCTCCCAAAGAAAGCTCACGTTCTCAGACCCTGCATTCAGGCCATGCTTCTAGAGAGCCCAATCCAAAATACTGACTTAACTAGCCCCCAGGCTTCTAAAGAATGGCCTTCTCCTGCCTGTGCTCCCACCTAGGCTGGAAAGACATGGGACAATGGGAGAAGGAGACCAGCCAAGGCGTCTATGATCCTGGGGCAGGAAAGGGCAAACTGCCAAGTCCTGCTCAGTGTCCTCAGCATCCAAGCGCTATCTATCATCTATAGCTGCCCTGGGTAAGATCCTGGCTCTGGGTGAGCTCTGCCTGCCTGCCTAGGGAGCTGGCCCTCTGTGACCTCAGCATTCATGCACATGAGTCACAGGGCGCAGTGGGGGCTGCACCCTCCTCAGCCTGCCCTGCTATAAAGCCCACCCTGGGAAGATCATTGTTCCCATGGTGTGGATGGAACACTGAGGGTTAGGAGGTGAATCCCTCCAGGGACCCCTGAGGGGATGCATATCTCCCAGACTTGTTTAGGGTCAGTCACTCAACCAGGAGAACTGCAGGCCGAAGGGAGGGAGCCAGACTCCCAGCATACCGCCCAGCACGTGTCAGGCTGCATGGAGAGTTGGAGCCATCACATGCCACCTCCTGGTGCCCCCAAGGCTGCCAGCCCCTCCTCAGTCTAGAGCAGGCGGGGGGGGCAGAGGGTCCAGCAAGAGTGGCCGTCACCCTAATGAAGCCATCTCGCCACCATAATGAAGACCTCATGTACCTCCAGTGACACTTAGCAAATCCGGGCACAAATAAATAACCCAAGTCCAATTGAATTAACCTTCAACTGATCAGCACAGCTAAATGAATTATCCCAAGGCCTGAACGAGATTAAAAGGCCGGGCGCAGACTGGGATCGTTCGGCAGGAGGGTTCATTGGGTTTAACAAGTTTAAGCCAAATCCCCCGGCGTTCTTTCCTCTGGTTTCAGGCCACTCTGGTCCCAGAGTGCAGTCTTTTGGGGGGCCATAGCCCCTGGGGGGCCACAAAAGGAAACCAGACACTGGCTGAGAGAGGCCGGAGAGCATGGGAGGGGGAGGAGAGAGAGACCAGAGAAGCTTTAGGCTGCCTTCTGGGTGCTGAGGCCCAGCCTGTTTCCAAGGAGACACGCAGGTGCTGGATCAGAAGTGATGCTCTGCTTGCTGACCCCTGGATGCCCAGCGTTGCCACTCTCACTCCCCCGGCTACATTCAGACCCAGGCTGACCGGAGGAGGAGCCTGACCCCCTTGCTCTGCAAGATCCGGTTCCAGGTTCACTCTTCTCTCACCGCCCCCACCTCTGCCTCCAGTGCCTGCAGAGGGATTCCGGGTCTCCCTCCAGAAAAATGGTGGACAGAGACAACCCCTTGGTGGGCCAGCGCTGTGATACATGGCGCAACAATGGATGGAGCCACCACCCTGCCAGCTGCCTGTGACTCATGGGTCAATGCCACTTTTAGAAGAACAGAGAGCACTTGGGATGTGTCTCTGCTGGCCTTCCCCCTTCAGCTCACAAAATGTGTCCCCTGCCCTTTGCCTGGACAGGCAGCTGAGGAAGCTGAGCCCCAGAGGAAGGCAAAGGACCCACAATGGCTGACCCTCAGAAGGTGCTGCCCGGGATCATACAGGCCTCCTGACTGTGCTGTGGCAGAGCACTCCAGGCAGGCCAGAGACGGCCGCCCACCAGGGTCAGCTTCCAGTGAGAGGCCTAGCAGGGAACAGCAGCAGATGTCTACCCAGGCTGACCTAGGCCAACTGAGGTGCTTCCCTGGAACTCTACACAAGAAGAGAGGACTCTGAGGACAGTGCTCCTTGGAAACCCGTCTAGAGCTAAGCAAGGTGTCCTCAGGCATGTAGGCAGAGGCTCTGTCTACAGGGACATCTCGCTTCTGAGGGATCTGCTAGTAGCAGTTACCCGGACAGGAGAGTCCAGTAGAGACTTAACCTCAAATTAAAAAGCCCCTGTACATGTGTCCCCAGTGAGCTGGTGGCCAAAGAAAGCATTCTAGAGACCTGACTTCCAACATGTTGAAGAGATTCACAATGAAATTCCACGTGCTGAGAGTCAGGAGAGAGGTGAGAGGCAGATCACCATGGGAGCCACATCAATGTGTGACAAACGTGAAGCAGAAACACAGATGCCACAGAGCAGGGGCCACTGTGAGTAAGCTGCGGGTACTAATGTCAGAGCCGAATTTCCAGGTGTCATTCAATGCACTCACAACTCTCCAGGGGTGGCACGGAGGGGAGAGGCACACCTGTGCTCTTGTTTTAGGGGTTGCTGTTAAGTGGTGCCCACAGGAGCCACAGGAAGACAAGGTGGGAGGGGGAGAAGGTCCCTTAAAGTGTCAATGGTGAATGGCTGTGCTTGATAGGAGATAGTGGAAACTGTAAGCCATCAACTCCCAAGGGACTCATGTCTACTGTGGCCGTGTGAAGGACAGAATAATGGATGTGGAGGGACGAGGTCACCAGCAGAGGCAGAGAGCCCAGAGGCCCGAGAAACAGCAGCACAGCCATGAATTGCCATGACCTCACTGGGTGCCTGATAGGCATGAGAGCCCAGGCCAGTCTGGGTGCTGTGAGTGTGTCAGGATGCTCCCCACCCTGTCCCTGAACACAAGAGGGACGAAACGCCAGAAAAAAAAGTAAAACCCAAAGATAACAGGTCAGAAAGGGAGATGTCATGGGCCCTACAGTACCTAGTTGCCTACTGATGCTGAGACTAAGAAAGGCTTCCTGGGGGAGGAGGCTTAAATGGGACCCAGAGCCAGCCAAGGGGACCTGGGAGGTCTTTTCAGGTAGGATGAAATCCAAGGCAGGACAGAAGTAAACCCCACCTATCATGTCACTGCATTCTGGGGTCATCCTAACAACTTCTAACAGTGCATCTTCCTGGTTATTCAGTGTGTCCTCCTGGAAGGGCGGGCACCACCCTCTTGTCCATTGGTGGGTCCCCAGCATCCGCATTTGCAGGTGCTCCATAAATTTTCGTGGACTGAATGAATTCGAACAGTTGAATGGACTTGCCTGGTTGAGGTAGAGGAGCTGAAAAATTCCCAGTGGGCTCGGTGCCTGTAGCTCAGCAGCTAGGGCACCAGCCACACCAGCCAGCTCAGCAGCTAGGGCACCAGGGCTGGCGGGTTCAAACCCAGCCCGGGCCTGCCAAACAACAATGGCAACTACAACAAAAAATAGCCGGGTGTTGTGGCAGGTGCTGGTCGTTCCCAACTCTTGGGAGGCTGAGGCAAAAGAATCACTTAAGCCCAAGAGTTTGACGTTGCTGTGAGCCATGATACCACTGCACTCTACCAAGGGTGACATAGGGATACTCTGTCTCAAAAAAAAAAAAAAAAAAAAAAAAAAAAATCCCAGTAGTTAAAGAGTATGGCTCAAACCATGATGGGATATCCCCCACCTGCGTCAGGATGGCCCAGGGAGAAGCTGAAGTTGGGGTTGGCAAGAAGATGAATGCAGTGACCATGTGGGCTGAGGCTGAGTCACAGAGTTGGCAGAGGGCTGAGGCTGAGAGCAAAGGAGTCCAGGGCTGGGGCTGAGTACAGAGGGGAGGCACAAGGCTGGGGCTGAGTGGAGAGAAGGTGCGGGGCTGGGGCTGAGTGGAGAGGGGTGCACAGGGCTGAGGCTGAGTGCAGAGGGGGGCGTGGGGCTGTGGCTGAGTACAGGGAAGTGGGCAGGGCTGGGAATGAGTGCAGAGAAGAGCACAGGGTTGGGCTGAGTGCAGAGATGGGCCTGGGGATGGCCTGTGTTTGTCAGAACTCACAGAACTGGATGCCAAAAGGGTGTATTTCACTATATGTAAATTATACCTCCATTTTTTAAGTTCAAAACCAAGCCAAACCAAACACAAGCTGGTCCAAGAGCCCTGCTCTTTAGCATCCCAGACTTAACCCTGAGCTAGCAGGATCCCTGGGGCACTGCCAACCTATAGACCTGTCTTTGGGTCTATGTTGCTGGGAGGTGAGTGAGGTAAGCCTAACACCACACATGCCAGACAGGGTGCCCTGGCGTTGTCCTGATGCCTCATAGTGCCTTTGAAAGCCTGGAGAGAACCAGGTGTGAGGAGGGACAATGAGATAGGAATTGGGTTGCCTGATCTTGTTCCCCTTTTCTCTAGGGCTACCAGGAAGGTCAAAGCTAAGCCTGAGGACTAATAACAGCAACTGTGGAGGACCTATTGGCCAGCACATGCACACTTTGTGTTTTCATCAATGATCTTTACAATCTATTGCAAGTTGTATTTCCCCAGTCCTGACTTTGAACATGCACACTGTGGTCTGATTTATAATCCTACTCCCTTCTTGCACGGACTGTCTGCCCAGAGGGCTGTGGGCCAGGCCTGTGTCTGCTCACCACCTCTGCAGTACAGCAGCACAAAGTCTGGCTCATGACAGGCTTAGTAGGTATTAGATGACTGGGGAGGGGAAGAGGGATAAGAGAGGTAGACAGACTGGGAAAAAGGGAGACAGAGAGAGCGAGAGGGACAGGGAGAGGGAGACAGATTTCGACAGAAACAGAGAAACAGAGAAAAAGAAACAGAAAGTCAGGACAAGGGCTGTGCAGAATTTCTTGGTGGCAGTGGGGTCAGCCCTGCCCAAAGCTGCGGTGGAAACACTGGAAGAAAGAGGAAGAGACATGTTCTCTCTGGCAGTAAGTGAAGATGACGCTCCCTCCCTCTGCTCACACCTGGCTCAGCCTCAGCCAGGTCCCAGGGCTGATGGCAAGAGCGTTCTATGGCCTCTGCTGCCTCCCAGAGGTGTTTGCTGGTAATAGCCCTCCCTGCCAGCTTCCAGGAGCAGAGACAGGCAGAGCTCAGCCTTCCCACCTTCCCTGGCCTCTACCCAGCACTCAATCCTCCTGGATGCACCTGGGGCGCTGAACTCCCTGTCTACAACTGCAAATGCTTTTCCCTCTTTTCCCTTTTTATTTCTTTTCTAAAATTGCAAGAGTAAAATGTTAGCTATAGAAGATTGAAATAGTACACAAAGTGTGGGCATGGAACCTGGAAGTCTCACCTAAAACTACCCCACCCACCACCCCTGACGACCTCCATGGCATGGGTCGCTGGGGGTAGGAGGTCTGTGTTTCTAGGACCTCTTTGCTCACAAACCCATCATCCTCCTCGCAGTTTGTCCTCCTGGGAGGAGGACAACTTCTTCTTTCTTCTTCTTTTCAACTCCCTTTGAAATTATTGCCTATCCCACTTGTTAGGGACGGGTTATTCCTGTTATATCTGACTCTGCCTTGACCGGAAACTCTTAGATCATGACCTATCTTGCCTTTGCAGTGAATTCCTGACATCTGCAGGGCCCCTTGGACCAACTCTGAGCAGGTCACTCTAGTGAATGGCCAAACAAACATATCTCTCCTGGATGAGTGGATGGAGGGATAGTGGATGGATAGATGGGTGGGTGGATGGGTGGATGGATGAGAAAGCGAATAAAGATTGGATATCTGTTCACCCTTCTCCAAGACTCCACACAGAAAAGAGGAAGGGAAGGTATGCATTTTCTTGGTGGCAGGAAATAAAAACCAGATTTAAGGAGAAATAAAAACTAGATTTAAGAAGTCATCTGGGCTCGGCACCTGTGGCTCAAGAGGCTAAGGTGCCAACCACATACACCTGAGCTGGTGGGTTCAAATCCAGCCCGGGCCCACCAAACAATGACGGCTGCAACCAAAAAATAGCCGAGCGTTGTGGCAGGCACCTGTAGTCCCAGCTACTTGGGAGGCGGAGGCAGGAGACTTGCTTGAGCCCAGGAATTGAAGGTTGCTATGAGCTGTGATGCCACAGCACTGTACCCAGGGTGACACCTTGAGGCTCTGTCTTAAAAAAAAAAAAAAAAAAAAAAAGAAGTCATCTGTGTGTTCAGGGCTTATGAGGCCATGTGGAAGGGCAAGATGGATGGCCACACAGCTGGGCTTGGGACGAAGGAGGGCCTACGATTGATCGCCCTGAATTTATTTTCCCGCTGTTACAATTATCATTTTTTTAGTGCTCAAATTGTCCCACATTTGGCCAGTAGTAGCTTCTTTGGTGAGCTATTTCCTTCTTTTAACATAAAATTTACCATCTGAACCATTTTTAAGTGTACAGTTCAATAGTGATAAGTACATTCACATTATTCTGCAACCATCACCACCATCCATCTCCCCAACTCCTGGCAACCACCTTTCCACTCTCTGTCTCTGGGAATCTGACAACTCCAGGTGCCTCATGTTAAGTGGAATCACACAGTGTTTGTCCTTCTGTAACTGGCTTATCTCCCTCAGCATTATGTCCTCAAGGTTCATTCAAGTGGCAGCAAGTGTATGAATTTTCTCCCTTTTTATAGCCAAATTATTCTCCATTGTATGGATAGACCATATTTTCTTTTTCTATTTATCTGTTCATGGACACTTGGGTTGTTTCCACCTTGTGTCTATTATGAATAATATGGCTATGTACATAGGTGTACAAAAAGCTCTTCAAGTCCCTGGTTTTTTTCTCTCTTTTTTTTTTTTTTTAGAGACAGAGTCTCACTTTGTCGCCCTCAGTAGAGTGCTGTGGCATCACAGCTCACAGCAACCTCCAGCTCCTGGGCCTAGGCGATTCTCTTGCCTCAGCCTCTTGAGTAGCTGGGACTACATGTGCCCACCACAACACCTGGCTATTTTTTTGTTGCAGTTCAGCTGGGGCCGGGTTCGAACCCGCCACCCTTGGCACATGGAGCTGGCACCCTACTCACTGAGCTGCAGGTGCTGCCCCTTCAAGTCCCTGTTTTCAACTGTTCTGGGTTATTCCCAGAAGTGGAATTGCTGGATCATGTGTTAAATGTTCATTCAATTTTTCTTTTCTTAAGGAATAGCCAGACTGTTCTCCAAAGCAGCTGCATTATCTTACATTCCCACCAGCAGTGCACAAGGGTTCCATTTTCTCTGCATCCTCATCAATATCTGGTACATATATCTTGCATTTTTGGTAGGGGCCATCCTGGTGAATGTCATGAGCTTTAATTATAGTGAGTGAGGCCCTGCTCTGGGTTGGAGCTAGAATTTTTCTAACAGTTCTGTCTGTTGTTTGTTTGTATGCTATCCTTATTTATTCACTCTTACAAACCCTACAATTCATGAAGCTCAGTTCCATGAGTGCAAACATGCATACAGTTGTGCAAACACCACAATCAAGATACAGAAGTTCCATCACCCTGGAAAGTTCCCTAAAGCTGCTATTTGTAGTCAGCCTACCCCCCCCCCCATTAACCCTTGCAAATACTGATCAATTTTCTTTCCCTATAATCTTGCCTTTCCCAGAATGTGATGTGAATGGAATCATATCACAGAGTACAGTCTCTTTTGACTGGCTTCTTCCACTTACCATACTCATACTGGTTTTGGAACACTACCATGTCGTTGCACACATTGGTAATCCATTTCCTTTTGTTGTGGAGTAGTATCCCATTGTGTGGATGCACCACAATTTCTTTATGCATTCACCTATTGAAGATATTTTGGCTGTATACAGCCAGGCATTGTGGCGGGCGCACATAATCCCAGCTACTGATATTTGGGCTACTATGAATGAAGCCACTATAAACATCCATGCATAAGTTTTTTGTGTGAACATAAATTTTCATTTCTTTTGGGTAAATACCTAGAAATGGGACTGCTGAGTCATTTTTTCTTCTTTTTTAACTTTTTTTTTTTTTTTTTTTTTTTTTTTTTTTTAGAAATAGTCTCACTCTGTTGCCCTGGGTAGAGTGCCGTGCTATCATGCCTCACAGCAACCTCAAACTCCTGGGCTCAAGTGATCCTCCTGCCTCAGGCTCCCAAGTAGCTGGGATTATAGGCACCCCCACCACATCACCTGGCTAGTTTTTCTATTTTTAGTAGAGACGGGGTCTCACCATTGCTCAGGCTAGTCTGGAACTCCTGAGCTCATGCAATCCTCCTGCCTTGTCCTCCCAGAGTGTTGGGGTTACAGGTGTTAACCACCGCACCAGCCACTGCTGAGTCATTTGGTAGGCCCCTGTTTAATTCTGTTAGAAACTGACAAACCACTTCCTGAAGCATCTGCACCATTTTGCATTCCCACTGGCAACATGACACTGGAGTGACACAGGTGCTCCACATCCTTGCCTGCACTTGGCGTTGTCATTTTGTCTTTCGTTTAGTTGTATGTTTTTTGGTGTGTACTAGACATTATAGTAGGAATTACAGTATCTTCTTGTGGTTATCAGTTCTACCTTAACTTATAGACCTATAGACATTTGAATGTGGAAAAGCCATCTAAACTGAGTCCAACCTCCCAAATTTAGAAATCCCTGTTACTGATACAAGTCCTCACCTGAACATGACCACTAACCTCAATTCCTCCAAAGGTAGGGCTCCTGCTGCCTCCCATGGAAAGCCTTGGAAAGTTCTGGCAGTCAGAAAGCCCTTGTGCTGTGCCTTCTTAGAACCTCTTTGGTTCAGGCCTCTGGAAGGTGAGGCAGCCTCTACCTGCCCACCCACAGCACCCCCTCTTCCTTGGACAACATCAACGTCAGGTCCATCTCCAGTTTTCCTAAAGCAGGATCACAGGGCCACTTCTTCCTCCCAGGCCCCATCCCTGCTCCAGCCTAGAGTTTGTAGGAGCAGAAAGGAGGTACCTAGGAAACATGCCGATCACAGAAGCAGAGACCTGGAGGTCAACTGGTCAGTCCGTCCATTTTACAGATGAATACACAGAGGCCCAGAGAGGTGAAGGAAGTTGTCCAAGGCTGTCAGCAAGTTAGGCACGGGTTGGCTTGTCCTGCCTCCAGGTCCCTCCTCCTCCCTTTCCCATGCCACTGCCCCCAATCACTCTGAACCACTCAATTTAATTCGATCCAGTTCAACAGATGTTTTCCTAGGCACTATGACCTGCAACACGCCGGCTTAGTTCTCCCCTTGAAGTGAAAAAAGCATGAACAGTAAGAAAGAGATTTCCATTTAAGCTGACAAGCCTTGTCCTTTGGTGTGACACAGGGCAACAAGTTGGTTTCTTTGTCAGGGGAAATAACTTCTTAAAATATTGAAATAAAGGCTTTCAGAAATTGTACTTGGATTAAGGTTTCATTTCTCCAAGAACTAAACAAACAGTGCAAGATGAGAGGTGGCAGTTTTCAATATTTGTAACAAGGGCAGAGAACTGAACGCTAGGAACACAAAAGATTGTTAAAGAGTTTGGAGGAAAATGGTGACATGCTAAATTCTCAGTTCTGTACCACAATGGAACTGGGCCCATCAGCAGTGGACTTTATTGCATGGCTAAAGAAAAATACTCCAGTTGACATAAAACTCCCAAGCTCAGGGCATGGCAAGGCCACAGGGTGCCAGCTCCCCTGGATGAGGTGAGCCTGTGCCTGGCAAGGAGTGACATGCTCACCCCCACCGGGTGCTGGGGCTCCTCAGAAATGATCTTTAAACACTCCCTGGAGGAGGTTTTACTTCCTTTCTGGATAAACCTCCTCCTGGAACCTTGTAAACTAGATTTAGTTTTAATAGTATTCATTAATTTCCTTTGGGAAAATTTTTAATTTTACATAGACAACCCTGGGTTTTGTTTTGGTGATAAAATATGGGTAATTTTAAATTGGTTGTTTTAAATCCTTTTTTTTTCTTCCAAAAGCCTTAGTGGCAAATACGTTCGTCTTTGTTTTTATTTTTTTAGACAGGGTCTTGCTCTGTCTCCCAGGCTAGAGTACAGCTGTATCATCATAGCTCATAGCAGCCCCAAACTCCAGGACTGAGGCAATCTTCCTTCTCGGCCTCCCAGAGTGTTAGGATTACAGGTTTGAGCGATGACACATGACCTCAAATATGTTTCTTATATCCTGCCCTCCAACCTGGATTATCAGAGTTTGGAAAAAAATTAATTGTTCATGGGCAGTGCCTGTGGCTCAAAGGAGTAGGGTGCCAGTACCATTTGCTGGAGGTGGCGGGTTCAAACCCAGCCCCAGCCAAAAACTGCAAAATAATAATAAAAAAAAAATAAATTGTTCATTATGTTTATCTGGATAACTGGGTACTGCTAAAGGTAATCTTCTGTCTTGTGGAGCACCCTATTTGAATTATTTATATTTTTTTGCTGCTACTTAAGCAAGGGTCTTTGCAACAGTTATGTGCAGGCACACAGCAAAGCCACAAGATTAGGTCACACCAGCTGAGGGCAAAACAATGGCAGTGATAAGGCCAGTGTAAAACCCAGAATCCTTGGAGCACAGAGTCTACAAGATCTCAGCTACAGGGTTGCCAGGGAGAGAAAGACTGACAGACAAGCAGGGGGCCAGCTGGGACCACTCCTCCCAGCTCCGTTCCCCTGCAGCTGTGTTTCGTGCCTGCTCCCAAGTCCAGCTCCCATCCTGCCACTGCCTGTCTCCTGTGACATGGAAACTGTCCTGACATTTACTAGGCCCATCGAGGGTAATCAGGGCAGTATATAGATTGGTTGCATTGCCATTTCTATCCTTTCCACTTCTTTTTTTTTTGAGACGGTCTCATGCTGTTGCCCTTGAGTGCGTGGCATCACAGCTCATAGCAACCTCCAACTCTTGGTCTTAAGCAATTCTCTTGCCTCAGCCTCCCAAGTAGCTGGGACTATAGGTGCCCACCACAACACCGGGCTATTTTTTGGTTGTAGTTGTCACTGCTGTTTGGCAGTCCAGGGCTGGGTTCAAACCCACCAGCTCTGGTGTATGTGGTTGACACCCTAACCACTGAGTACAGATGCAGAGCCTCCTTTCCACTTCTTATAAAATCCTGGGAGTGAAGAAAGCTTAGGAGATTGGTCACAGTGTGGGATGGGGGGCTCTGTCTTAGCTCTCATTAGGAGATTCCAAGAACACATGATGAGAAGGAAAATTTATTAAGCACCTCTTATGTGTCAGGTCCTAAAGTAGGCCCTTCTGTAAGTGTGAAGTCACTGAATCCTCTCAGCAAGCAAGGATTGATTTCTCCAAAAGGAATGAAGTAGAGATACGCGCTATGACGTGAACGAACCTCAAAAACATTATTATAGGAGAAAGTAGCCAAACACAAAAGGCCACATAATGCATAATTCTATTTATATAAAATATTGGGAATAGACAAATCCATAGAGACAAAAAGTAGAATGGTAGTTTCCAGGGGATGGTGGAAGGTAAGAATGGAGAGTTCTAAATATTATGTAATTTCCAGTCTGATTGCTTCTTTGACATGCATAATTTAGATGTATTTTTTAAACTCCCAATTAGATGGTACATTGCTTTTATGTTACTTTATTTTTTAAATAATGATCGGTTCAGAGACCAATCTGGGTGCGTGAGCCAGATTAGTCGAAGGAGATTCAATCTTTGGACTTTTACTAGAATTACTGAACAAGACAAACTACTAAGGTGTGAGACAGTGGTGGTAGTTTTACCATAACACAGGGACAGCACATCTGAGAATGAAGCCAATACAATAATTGTGGAGTTAAGACATACACAGAGAAATCCTCTAAGAAATCCTGTCACTCATGTAAACCCACCTGATCTCCACTAGGGGCATAAGACAATGTAACACGGGTTTCTGTCAAACGCTTAAAAAACTCCTAATGGCGGGCGGTGCCTGTGCTCAGTGAGTAGGGCACTAGCCCCATATACCAAGGGTGGCAGGTTCAAACCTGGCCCCAGCCAAACTGCAACAAAAAATAGCCAGGCGTTGTGGCGGGCGCCTAGAGTCCCAGCTACTCGGGAGGCTGAGGCAAGAGAACTGCCTAAGCCCAAGAGTTGAAGGTTACTGTGAGCTGTGACACCACAGTACTCTACGGAGGGTGACAAAGTGAGACTCTGTCTCTAAAAAAAAAATCCTAATGGATAGATCTTCCCTCATTCATTCCAAAATCTCTGTTATCTCAATACAATAAAATATATCTAGTGCCCATGTCTCAGATGTACATCACAAATGTAAACTCCAACTGTCTGCCGACCAGCTCCTCTTAAAAGGTTGGCTGAGAGAAGTGAGAATGATTACGGTTTGTATAAATAAGATGGTACCACAAATTTTGGCCACACAAAAACTTAAGAGGCAATGTGGTGTCTACAAGACAGCCACTGGAGGCCCCTCCCAAAGGCCTGATAATCACCCTCCCAGCAACTTGCAGAGAGCTTCCTGCCAGGCCTAGAACATTCTGACCACACAGTCAAGAGCACCTTGAGTATGAGTGCCTCTGAGTTCCAGTGGTTGGTTTGTAGTCAAGCTGCTCCTCATCTGGTACAGAGCAACAAAGTTTTATTTACCTGAGAATGGGGAGAAGAGTTGGATAATAATAAACCCAATACCTAAATTTACAATATTCTGGTACATCACTGTACATGGATCATCAGACTAAATCTTATGAGACAGACATAACTGTTATTTTCACTTTTGAGCCAAGAAACTGAGGCATGCTGTCCAAAATAGGAGTAAGGGCCAAAGAGGTTTATTCTAAAACCCAAAGTTTTGCCCAATCCAATACTTGTCATACCCAAGAAGTCCTTGTTGTCTGAAGATTGGGTTATCTAAGTCCCTGCTGTTACAGGGCTGCACAGGAAAATAGAAATCACAACACAAAAAGTTCCACAAAAATGAAATTATCATTTGCATAATTGGTCTCCACTCAAACATTCCTCCTGCTTAGCTCCAGAATCTTCTCCCACCTGCCTCACATGGACTAGCCTGGAGATCATGCGGTAAAGCTGTGGAAGTGCAGAGCAAATCAACCACAAATCCAAACTGTAAATTTTTCAAAAGATGTAAAGTTTCTGGAACCTCAAAAACATAATGTTTGGGAATTCTCTGAAAGGGATCAAAGTGGTTGGGCAAGTGCAGGCCGGGGGCAGGGGGCAGGGTGCTGGCAAAGCTAGACAGGCAGGCATCTGAGAATGAGGAAACTGCCAGGGCTAACAACTGGATGGCACTTCAAGAAGAAATGATTTGCATATCAAATGATTAAGAGAGGCTCTTGGGAAAATTGATGACGCCCTTGCAATTTTTGTAAAACCAATCCTCTTCATAATGGAGCTGGGAAAATCACATACAATGGAAAGGGTAGTGTTGAGCTCTCATAGACTTTGTTGGAAAAATTAGGACCCTACCAAACCAGCACTTGATTAATTCTTTGTTGGTTCTACAAATTAATTATATTCATAACCTAAAATTTCTTGAATATAAGACACATTAAAGATACTTCCCTATTTTTTTAATTTTTAAAAATTACTTCAGGCTCAGTGCCCGTAGCTCAGTGGTTAGGGAGCTGGCTACAAACACCAGGGCTGGTGGGTAACTGGCCCAGGCCTGCTAAACAAGGACAACTACAACAAAAAAATGCCGGGTGTTGTGGTGGGCGCCTGTAGTCCTGGCTACTTGGGAGGCGAAAGCAAGAGAACTGCTTAAGCCCAAGAGTTTGAGGATGCTGTGAGCTGTGACGCCACAGAACTCTATGGAGGGTGACATAGTGAGACTCTGTCTCAAAAATAAATAAATAAATAAATAAATAAATAAATAAAACTTTAATCAAATTCTTTGTCTCATTATTGACACCATGACTATTTTATTCCTTTATTGGAGATAAGAGTCTCACTCAGTCACCCTGGGGTTGAGTCCCCTGGCATCATAGCTCACAGCAACCTCAAACTTTAGGGTTCAAGTGATTCTCTTGGCTCAGCCTCCCAAGTAGCTGGAACTACAGCGGCCCACCACAACACCCAGCTATTTTTTTAGACAGGGCCTCACTCTTGCTCAGGCTGGTCTCGAACTCCTGACCTCAAGCAATCTGCCCACCTCAGCCTCCTAGAGTGCTGGGATTACAGGCATGAACCACTGCGCCGGCCTGATTCCCATTTTAAATGAACTTAAGGGGCTTTCTTCCCAGCCCAGTTACCTCCATGCAGTGAGATCTTCCTCCATTTGTTTAGGAATATAAGTTCTGCCTATGCATTTATTTAGGTCACTAGGACATTTTATCTCTGGACCAATACCACCTCAGCCTAGGACAATGTTCCTCTCATATGCAGTCTTTATTTTTTATTTATTTTATTTTTTTTAGAGACACAGTCTCACTTTATCACCCTCGGTAGAGTGCTATGACATCACAGCTCAGAGCAACTTCCAACTCTTGGGCTTAGACAATCTCTTGCCTCAGCCTCCCATGTAGCTGGGACTACAGGCACCCACCACAACGCCCGGCTATTTTTTGTTGCAGTTTGGCCAGGGCCGAGTTCGAACCTGCCACCTTCCATATGTGGGGCTGGCGCCCTACCTCCTGAGCCACAGGTACCGCCCCATATTCAGTGTTTATTATAGATCGAGACCAGAACCACCTCAAAGGCAGTCCCTTACATATGTGTTTAACAGTGTCATCAAAACATCATCCATCTTGTTCTTCAACATACCATTTTTTTTTGAGACAGAGCCTCAAGCTGTCGCCCTGGGTCGAGTGCCCTGGCATCACAGCTCACAGCAACCTCCTACCCTGGGACTCAAGCAATTCTCCTGCCTCCGCCTCCCAAGTAGCTGGGATTACAGGCGCCTGCCACAATGCCCAGCTATTTTTGGGTTGCAGCTATCATTGTTGTTTGGCGGGCCCAGGCTGGATTCGAACCCACCAGCTAAGGTATATGTGGCTGGTACCCTAGCCACTTGAGCCACAGGCGCCAAGCCCAACATACCTTTTATAAAGGTGATACATTTATTTCAAGAATTTTGGGAGAGGGTCAGATTTCTTGTATCTATTTGTCTACAGAAAGAGAATGCACAAATAGATGAAAAAAATGAATATTTCACATGGCAAACCAACACACTGGCAATTTGCTTTTGCGATATGTGTGGGCAGATGTGTGTTTAAATTTAGAACCAACAAAATACTTAAGACTTCTGAGAAATTGGTATGCTTCCTGCTTTTTGAGTATTATAATATAATAGAATCATGAAACTCATAATCTTTCCGTTTGTGTACTGGCTGCAAAAATGCTCAAAAATGAATTTCCCCTTGATTTATGTCTATTTCCATCATGTTTTATATGCATGCCTTTTACTTTAAACTACCAGAAATCATTTTGGGAGGAGCATACATCATTTGACTTCATTTGGATTGGAAGGGAGTCACTAAGACATGACAAGAGAAAGTAGACATTAGGGACGCTAAGACTTTCTAAGGCAGAGGTCCTCAAACTTTTTAAACAGGGGGCCAGTTCACTGTTCCTCAGACCGTTGAAGGGCTGGACTATAGTTTAAAAAAAAAAAAAAACTATGAATAAATTCCTATGCATACTGCACATATCTTATTTTGAAGTAAAAAACAAAACAGGAACAAATATAATCACACTGCCTCATGTGGCCCGCAGGCCATAGTTTGAGAACCTCTGTTCTAAAGGCTTCAGTGGTGCAGACAGAAAAAAAACACCTTGGCTTTCTGCGGGGCTGTCAGGAAACTAGACAAAAGAGCCTCCAAGTACAGGGTTCTTTAGGGGTGTTAAACCACCAAGGAAGAATCTTGTTTAAGGATGGAAGGAGATTAAAGGTATTATAGGGAGAGAATTATGGCCTTCTAGAAAAGAAAGCAAG
The DNA here is from genome assembly GCA_963574355.1 of Loris lydekkerianus. Taxonomy (NCBI): domain Eukaryota; kingdom Metazoa; phylum Chordata; class Mammalia; order Primates; family Lorisidae; genus Loris; species Loris lydekkerianus. Next base: position 4,992 of record CAUYPK010110202.1, on the reverse strand, counting down.
AAAGGGCTCTAAAGCAAAACAAAAAATTTTGGGTGGGTGTGACCTAGTTAACTAAGTATGTATTATTTTTATTTTTTGCTTATTTATTTATTTTTATTTATTTTGAGACAGAATCTCACTATGTCACCCTCAGTAGAGTGCTGTAATGTCACAGCTCACAGCAACTCAAACTCTTGGGCTTAAGTGATTCTCTTGCCTCAGCCTCCCAAGTAGCTGGGACTACAGACACCCACCATAACACCCGGCATTTTTTTTTGTTGCAGGCCTAGGCTGGGTTCGAACCCACCAGCCCTGGTGTATGTGGCCAGAGCCCTAGCCTCTGAGCTATAAGTGCTGAGCCAGTATGTATTATTTTTATAAAATGTAACTTTTAGCCCATGACCCATGTCCTAGAGTCTATGGATAATCGCCCCCTCCCCATATAAGACAAAGATAAGGATGCCTGGCACAGAACAATCACACCATGATTGCCACAAACATCAAGTTACTAACAGATGTCATACTATCACCAGTAAAATAACAGTTAATAATTATTAATACAGAGTAAAAAAACAGATTTACAGGACAACTGAGTTAATCCACAAACAATAAAACCAGGATGGCCAGTCTGAAGGCCTAAGGGAAACCAATGCAAATTCTTATAGATATAGAAAAACTTGGGATGCAAATATTTATATTTGGCTTGGCACCCGTAGCAGAGTGGTTATGATGCCAACCACATGCACCAAGGGTGGCAGGTTTGAATCCAGCCTGGGCCAGCTAAACAACAATGACAACTCCAACAACTGGGTTTGTAGCAGGTGCCCAGCTACTTGGGAGTCTGAGGCAAAATAATCGCTTGAGTCCAAGAGTTTGAGGTTCCTATGAGCTGTGACGCCATAGCACTCTACCAAGGGTGACATAGTGAGACCCTGTCTCAAAAAAAAAACACGAAAATACTTAATATTGGTGTATTGCTTTTGTATGGAGTTTCCTCTCATTCCCAAGAGGAACCCTCTTCCACTCTTTAGAAAAATCTATGCTCATCTCTATTTTCCTTTATTCTTTTTCACTTAAATAAAAACTTTAATTCTAGGCTGGACATGGTGGCTCATTCCTGTAATCCTAGCACTCTGGGAGGCCAAGGCGGGTGGATTGCCTGAGCTCCGTCTCTAAAAATAGCCAGGCATTGTGTCGTACACCTGTAGTCCCAGCTACTCAGGAGGCTGAGACAGGAGAATCAGTTAAGCCCAGGAGTTTTAGGTTGCTGTGAGCTATGATGCCAAAGCACTCCATCAAGGGTGAAAAAATGAGACTCTGTCTCAAAAAATAAATAAAATAAATAAAAAATAAAAATTTTACTTCCATAAAATTTTACTTCTATAAAAATTTTACCTTACTATATTAAAGTCTCGACAACTTAATTTTTCCATTACCCCTATTTCTTACTCTTTCCTTTAACTCAGCATAACTAGCAACAGAACTAGCAAAACAGGTCCACCAAACAGCTCAGAGGTGAATGCTTACCTCTAACAGAGTTCAAGGTTCAAATTACTCTCAACATCTGCTCAAGATTCCCCCATTCCACCAATAAAACTCCAGCTTGGATAAACTGAGGTTAAGCAGGAGCTTCCTGGCATCCTTAGGTTAGGGGATAGACCAGAAAGCATCCCAATACAGGCTTGAAGTGGGAGCAGGGACTAAGGGTGGGGATGTGAAGGCCAGCCCCAGCCCTGACACTGTGTGGCCTTGGGCAATATCTCTTTAAAGGAAAATAGAAACCTCAGGACTACTCCCCTTTTAAACTCCCTAGAGGAGGCACCCATGAAGAGCTACACCCACAAATCATACCTAAGGCAATTCCTGGCTAGCCTCCCATAACAAAGGACATGCAAACAGGGGTCCTCAAACGTTTTAAACAGGGGGCCAGTTCACTGTCCCTCAGACTGTTGGAGGACCAGACTATAGTTTAAAAAAAAAAAAACTATGAACAAATTCCTATGCACACTGCACATACCTTATTTTGAAGTAAAAAAACAAAACAGGAAGAAATACAATTACACCGCCTCATGTGGCCCACAGGCCACAGTTTGAGGACCCCTGGATGCCGTTCCACACTAATAATGAACTACAAGCTCATCTTCCCAGGTGCAGAAAGGAGATAGACAAGACTGGATCCTTCTTCCACCTACCTAGGGACATCTGCCTAATTGGTGCTTCCTACACTTGTTTATCTCTTTTAACATTTGCCTTAACTTAGGTAAAATATAGATTTCCTAGGCCTCACAATAAATGTAACCATTTGTCTTACTGAGTCATCCGCCCCATTTTCTTTTTCCTCATACCCTATCCCCTTTAAAATCTGAGTTTCCACGAGCACACACCCTAATCCCTTCTCAGGGCCAAAGACTGTAAAGGGACAAACTGCCAGCCAAGTGCAATCCTCTAGATATACACAACATCCCTAGGTAAAAGAGCCCACGAGGAGACTCCCAATAGAGTTCTGTTCTTTCCCCTTCCAGAAACTCTGGTGCTTTTTACTTCTTCTGTATTCCTTTCTAACTTCTAATAAAAGTCCTATCTTACCACAAAAATAAAATAAAATAAAATCTGAGTTCCCAAATCCCTTTGGAAAAGCAGTCACAGCTTGTACCAGTGAGTTGTATTTTTCCTGGACATAGCTTCAAACGTTGGCTTAATAAACTCCACTGACAGATCTTTGCCTTAGTCTCTCATTTAGAGTTATCACTCTGAACCTGAACACCTGCCTGTAAAACGGGGTGGTTAAGATTAAATGAACTGCTACACACAAAGCACTTGGAAAATGCTTCCGTTACTCTTGCTACACCTGCCCACAGCTCCAGACCACACACCAGGGCTGAAGGTTCACCCCGTCGTCTCTGGAAGTCAGGGGTCTGAAGACTCTCTTCTGGAGAAGCAGAAGGTCCGTGAGGGCCTAGGGCCCAGCTCGCTTTCCTAAAAAATGCGGCCAGCCCCTAAGGCACCTAGAAAGGGTCCCGACAATCTGATACACTCTAAGTCTCAGGAGCCTCGGGCACCGCCAGCCCCAGGGACCTAAGCCCTCGGCAGCCACTACCGGGTGGGCGGGGCATGCGACGGGGGCGGGCCCGCGTCTCCGACGCACAGACACTTCCGGGCGCGGCGCGGCGCGGCGCGGGCGCGGGTGAGTGGGTGTTGCCACGGGCCTCCTGGCCTGGTGTCAACCAGTGTGTGGGGTCCTCTTGCCTTTAGCGGATGCAGCTGGTCCATGCGGGCGACGGTGCTTCCGAGTAGGGCAACGAGAGCCCTGCGAGTGCCGTGGGGCCGGGTAGGCCGGGACAGCGGCGATGCATCGGGGGCGCGGAGAGTTTTGGAGTCTGGGGCCTCAGAGGTCTGAGGGATCAGGGAACTCGGGGCCTGGGGACCCGAGAGATTGGGGATTCTAGAGGCTCCCCGGTCTAGGGGGTCGGGAGACCGGGAGTCCTGGGGGAGGAAGGCGAGAGCCACACTGAGAAGTGAAAGACCGAAAATGGTCGGTTCTATTTGGGCGGGTTCTACATTGGGCCCTATCACACTGCAGCCCCGGGACCCCTCCTCTCTTTTGGGCCCGTCTGTATAGACGTCCTAAGTCAGTCACCTGATCCACAAAGCTCCAGGCGGAGTCTGTATGGGGTGGTAGTCTCTCCCTTTAGAAGGGACCTACTTGTGTTTCTATTTTATGCCAAGTGATTATTATTTTGCAGCCCCAGGGCGTATTGACTGTTTGATTGACTCTTACCCTCCCCCTCTTTTTGACCTAAATTAAAGCTGCCATTAAAGAGACTCAGACATGGAAAGCAAACCATTGGTGATATCGAAGCAGAAGACTGAGGTGGTATGTGGGGTCCTCACCCAGGTTGTGTGCACAGCCTTCAGCAGTCACATCCTGGTGGTGGTGACCCAGTTTGGGAAGATGGGTACTCTGGTCTGCCTGGAGCCCAGCAACGTGGCCAACGACTTCAGCAAACCCGTGCTCACAACAAAAGTCCTTCTTGGGCAGGATGAGGTATGAGGGAGGAGGAGGAACCTAAAACCTCTTCCATGGCTGTGATTTGTTAGTAAGGACAGGGAGCATCTAGTGGATGAGCCCTTGACAGCATTTTCTGGTGCTTTCTAGGTCTGAGGGCATCCATCTTGCCCTTGGCAGGTATGTCTCCCAGCCTATCATCGTTCTATTCAGCAGACAAGTGGAGGGATTGGTTTTGTAATATGGGCCTCCTCCTCCATCTGACCCTGTCATGATAAATTAAGTTAATGAGTGGCTGTCCAGGCTCTTTCTGTGAGATTGAAAGTTCCACTCCGTAAGCTTGTCTTTCATGAGTCCTTTCAGATTAGAGACAGCCAGGAGAGATCAGAAGTAGAAGGCATGAAGAAAATAAATGTAATGCCCCTTTAGCAGTTTGTTTATGACTGGAATATTCTGAGTGTCTCATTGAACTCTAAATCACAGTTGCATCGACGTATGGGATGATGATTTAATAGTGTGTGGGAAACCAGTGTGGGTTCTTAAGGAATACTTAATGAGAGCATTAAGAAAAAAAAAAATAGGTTTCTTGCTGCTAAAATGATTTCTTTCTCTTCCCTTCACCAGCCTCTCATCCATGTCTTTGCAAAGAACTTGGTAGCATTTGTGTCTCAAGAAGCTGGAAACAGGGCAGTCCTGTTAGCCATGGCCATGAAGGACAAAAGCATGGAGGGCGTGAAGGCCTTGAAGGAGGTGATCCGGGTATGCCAGGTGTGGTGACCTGGAGTCAGCAGCCACATGCTATCCAGAAGACCAATTGGAAATTCAGACACTCACTCAGTGACTTAAAGACCCTTTTCCCATTATAGCAGAGGGAAGAACTTTATCTGGCTTTAGCACTTGAAGCCAGAAAAAATATTCATGTCTCAGGCAGACTTTTACTCTGTTTGGTTACTGATATCTGTGTATGGAGGAAAGAAGTGGGATGTGTCTTGTGAGTCATGAATGGT
>CAUYPK010110201.1:0-18220 GCA_963574355.1 Loris lydekkerianus | reverse complement strand
CCCCCTCAGTGTATCTTACACCCCTCCATCCTCGTCCCCCTCAGTGTATCTTACACCCCTCCATCCTCCTCCCCCTCAGTGTATCTTACACCCCTCCATCCTCATCCCCACCACCACCACAACACTCATCCTGTGCTACTGCACCCTCCAGCTGCCCAGTCTCTGAGCCATTTTTGCATTTTTGCCTTGCTTCCAATCCATTTGCTACACTGATCATTTCGCTGTTTTGCTTGAAAAGTTCTGGAGGTTTCTGAGGTCTTTTCAAAGCACCTTTCTTCAGGAATTATCTGTGTATGACAGTGGCTTCTACCCTCCCATTCAACAAGCCCAGACCTTTGCCTTTATGGCACTTGCCCCTTTATACTGTGTGCTTTATACTTTGCTGGTTAATGATGTATTTATTCTTTGTTCTCTCCCTTCTGGTATGTTCCTTGTTGGAAAGAGCCAGTACCACACACATGGCAAATGCCTGGTATCTGGGATTGAATGGTGTGAGAATCTAGTTGCAAATATAAGACAAACATAGATATAAAAGAGTGGAAAACAAGTTCAAGGCAGCATCCGGTGACTGTGTGCTGCAGGCTGCATACTTAAGTGTTGAATGAGGTGTTCTTAACTTGCATGGAAAGAAGCAAGCACAGTCAGAACTCTCACTTCCCTTCTGCACCTCCACTTCGTCCATGATTTATCATTTGAACAATTCAATCTTTTTCTGCTTCCCTCTTGCCATCTTGGCCCCCACCTCCTACCTGATTCAATCTCCAACATCAGCCACAGTGTTCTTCTTTAAGAGACTGTAAATAAAATCACTGTACTCTGTTTTTGATTCTTTGCTGATTTCCTAATAAATTTAGAATAAAACCCAAATTTAAGGTAGAGTCCTTCAAGTTCAGGCACCTTCCTAGTTCTCTCACTTAGGCTCTTCTCTGTGGCTGGAAGCTTTGCTGGGATCTTCCCAGGCCTCCTCTCATTCCTGTGAGTCACATCACATTCTCTTGACTACCCGCAGACTGTCCTTCCTGACCTTTGTCACTGTGGCATCATCTCTGGTTTGTTGATTTGTGTGGGCACAGTCTGTGTCCCTCTGCAGCCAGCTCACTGAGAGGAAGTCACCTGCCCGTGTGGCGCACCACTGCTTTCCCAGAGCCCAGTCTTCCTGGCTCCAGAGTAACCAGGAGGGAATATTGTCCACTTCATGGGCGCTCCCTCACATCCTGAGCAGGTCATTTTGCAAGTCCTTTATCTCCTCTTTCATCAACATGCTTCTACCTCACACGCCATCTCTGTGACTTGGGAACCTCCTTAATACTGTATGTTTGCTCAGCATTTGTGACCCAGCAGAAGCAGAAAGAGAAAACCACCATGAGTCATTCTGCGCAATTCTGAGTACCTTGAGAGCAGGTGGTATTTTTCCCGGTGTCAGCTGCAGTGCTCTGCAAGTGCCTCCCTGTTGCCATGGTAAAGGCTTTAGGAAGCAAATTCAGCAAGGGAAGCAAGTTCTCATGCTTCTAGATTCTATGCTGACCTCCAAGTGGGCCCAGCTGCGGGCCATGCTCCTGGCAGGCCATCCATCCTGATCTGAGTTGAATTGAGTCAGGTCTCTGACACCTGTAGACTCTGCTTCCAAGCTCCTTATCAAATGCAATTTTGTAGGATCTCAGATAGAACATACATGATATTCAGTGTTGCAAACTAAATTCTCAAGGGGCAAACACCTGTAATTGTTCTACCGGTAATAATAATTGTAGGTCACATTTATTAAGTATTTTCTTTCATTATTTCATGAATTCTAAGAACCATCCAGGTGGCAGGTACTATAATTGTCTCTGTTTAACAAAGGCAGAAACCAAGGCTCATGGAGGTTAAGTAAGTGTTTGCAGGTATTGCAGAGAATGCAAACCTAAGTGTTGGAGCAGAGAACAGAGCAAAACCCAAGTGTCACCCTGGGGGCCCAGACTTTACTTTCATCCCTAAAAGCTTTCCATGAAAGCTCGTGGCTATTCTTCAAGGATTTCAGGAGTTCCCGTCTTGTAACTGGCATGCCCAACAAGCATGGTAAGTGACTGGAGACCGAAATACACCTTTATTTTTATTTCCCCTGTCCCTTTGAACTCTATACAGCATAAGTATTAACCCCTCTTCTCCACAGATCCTGTAATTTTTGTGCTTACTCAGAGGTAACCATTTCATATAGCAAACTCATTCTTAGTAGAGACATTGGAATTCATAGCCCAAGGTGATAATCAAACTTTGGAATGTGACCGAATGTCACATCTCAGCTTGGCTTGCTTTCAGCCACCTTTGCCCCCAACTCTTTCCTGTTTCTGCCAAAGGGGTAGAGTGAGAGGCAAGTGAATATAACAGTTCTTCCTTGAACTAACCACATCTGTGAGCTGGCTTCATGCTCCCTGGCCTAGCAGATGTTTAACGGCTGACCCTCTGTGCCATGTTATCTGTGGAGTCTTTGGAGGATCCCTGCTGGGTTCTAGGCGGTTCCCTGATCTTCTGGCAATGGCCAGGTACTCACTTCCAAGGCTTCCCTCATCTCCCAGGCACCCTGTGGTGTGCCTTAGACCATTTCTGCTGAGATCCTGTCAACTCTTAAGACAGGCGCCTTGCATAGTACATAAGAAAAATGTGACAACTCCCTCCTGCTTAGCCCACAGGCACGTTCATATTCCTTTTGTCCCAAAACTCTGCAAGCACAGACTTATCCCAAAGCAGCAGCATTACGATCATGGAAACCAAAGTGGTGAGTCTGCATTTCTCTGACTATACTGGTTCAAGGTGTTCCATTGCAGTGTCCCACAACTAGACCTACAGCCCCCTGGGAGGGCGAAAAGTGGGTGAGTTCCCTGTAAGGCTTCCTCTGGGCAGCCCCTCTCCCTGCCCACAGTCCCTGCCCGCTCTCTGCTGCACTATGGCTCCTTTTTAAAAAATTGTGATAAAATATACCCGACACAAAATTTACCATTCTGCCCATTTTTTATTTCATATTAATGTGAAGTACACATGATTAGGTTACATTATTTGCATTTCTAAGGTGAAGTTCAAGGCGTAGTTGAGCCCTTCACCCATGGGGTGTGCTGTGTATTCTTACGTTGTGTACATTAGGTAAGAGCTTCTCAATCCTCCTCCCTCTTCCCCTTTCCTCCCTCCCTTTTTCCCCCCTTCCCTCTTCCCCCTTTCCCCCACTTGAATATAATTGTGTTTTTCTCCTGTATGGGCATGTATAATTGTTTCATCTCTTGGTTTCATGTTAGTATTCAGTACATTGGATACTTTCTTTTCCATTCATCTTCTTTTTCTTTACTAAGAAAAATGTGCTTCAACTTCATCCAGGTTAATACAAAAGATGTAAAGTCTCCATCTTTTTATGGCTGAATAATATTCCATGACATACATATACCATAGCTTATTAATCCATTCATGGTTTCATGGGCACTTGGGTTGATTCCGCAACTTGCCAATTGAGCTGCAATAAACATTCTAGGGCAAATGTCCTTATGGTAAAATGACTTTTTTTCTTCTGGGTAGAGACCTAGTAATGGAATTGCAGGATCAAATGGAAGGTTTACTTTTAGCTCTTTCTCCAGATTTCTCCAGATTTCTTTCCCTAGAGGCTATATTAGCTTGTAGTCCCACCAGCAGTGTATAAGTGTTCCCTTCTCTCCACGTTTGTGCCAGCGTCTGTCGTTAAAGAGTTCCGTGGGTATTCTGAATATCAATTCCTAATCAGATATATGGTTCACATGTGTGTTTTCCCATCCCATGGGTTGTCATTCCACTCTGTTGATAATGTTCTTTGATGCACCGAAGTTTTTAATTTTGTTAAAAACTTTGTCTAAAAGTTTTTAATTTTGTTAATATCTATCTTTTCTTTTGTTACCAAGTAGTTGTTACCAAATCCAATGTCACAAAGATTTTCTGCTGTTTTCTTCTAAGAATTTTTGTAGTTTTAACTCTTGCATTTAGGTCATGATCCATTTTGAGTTAATTTTTATATGTGGTATAAAGTGTCTTACTCTCTTTTTAAAATCTTGATCTACTATATGTATCCTCACATGATGGGTTTTCTCTGGAAATCTCACATGCAAATTTGTCTTGCACTTACTTTGGTATCTGTTACCTGTCACATCAGCACTTCAGTCAGACAAGTCAGAAAGAGTCTAATTCTATCTAACATCTGTACATAGGAATGCAGGAAGTAGGAACTGCAAATTGTCAACCACTCTCCCAAGAGAACCCCCGAAAACACAGATCCTGCTAGGGTGGCAGGCCTACATGTCGAGGTTTCTGACCTAATTAAAAATGAATTCAGAGCAAAAAAATGTATATGTGTTAATAATGGATAAAAAGAAGAGGGGAAGGGGAAGGGGGGGAGGCTTTGGTGGAGGGAGGGTAATGGGTGGGGCCACATCTATGGTGCATCTTAGAATGGGTACAGGCGATTGCACTAATGTACACAGCTATGATTTAACAATAATAAAGAAAAGAATGATTAAAAAAATAAATAAATAAAATAAATCTTACATAAAACAAAAAAAAAAAAAAGAGGGGAATATTCAATGTGAAAAAGGGAAAGAGAGTATCAATATGAATCGTTTGCAGGCATGTGACAGGGGTTGTGGACAGCTGTTCTCTTACCTCACTGGGGAAGGAATATAGGAAATAGGTTCAAACTGCAGCATGAAGGATTAATTTAGATATTTCCTGAGAATGTGTATCTAGGTTACCAAGGATGGCAAATCTCTTTCTGTAGATTTTTCTTTTTCAAGAAAATAAGTTAGGCTGAATGGGGGTGGGGATGAAATAATCAACTGCTTAATGTCTTCCCAATGAGAAATGATATTGCAGGAGAAAATCTATATTTTAAAAGGAATTAATTTTCTTACCTGACTAATCAGTAATTTTGAACACTAAGGATTAAAACTCAAAGCACTCTCCCACATATGTCGGAGAAAACTGACTGTTTTCTTTATGCAATTTCTGGGCCATTTACGATGGCTAAATGTAACAACAATAATAGCTACATAGCATCTCTGTGTTCCCTTGGCTTCGTAGCCCTCTGCCATATTTATTTTATATTTGAATGGTGCAGGGAAAGAATCAAACAGCAGGAAACAGTTTTTTGCTATTGTGGTCACCTTTTGGCTGGCCATTGTATTGAAGGGGATTCTGGCTCAGATATCTACAATATCAGATAATCCAAGAATTAGTTCTGCTTGGTTTTAGTCTGTATCACCTGATTTAGCAGGGAGAGATTGACCTTCTGTTGTCAGTTGAGGGTGGAGGTACTGGCTATTAGTAAAATTAGTTTTCATCTTCTGAGCACATACCAGCTGCTCAGAAGGAGGAGTAACTTGGATGTATCCCGGGAAGTCATTCTGACCTTGAGATTATGTTCCATGAGTGATCCATTAAATAGATCATTGATGTGTGAGGGAAACCAAACATACACTTTAAAATATGTTGTAGAGATCTTTTAAACCAATATAGTCTGCCATGGTAAAAAAAAAAAAAAAAAAAAAAATTCTAACTAAAACATTTCCTTAGTCGTGACTTAAAAAAAAAATGATGAAGAGTAAATGAGAAAAAATGCTTTAATTGCTACATCAGCACCTAAAAGTTACAAAGAGATCCTAGGCTCCAACTTTTATTCACTCACTCACTTATTCATTCAGTAAACATTTGTGAACGCCCACTATTCTCTCTGTAGGGTACAGGCCAAATACGTCAGGTACGAGACTCAGAAAGGCCTCATTTCTCCCCTATGTCAGCTGCCTTTCTGTTCTGTGTATCCAATTTCAATTAATATTGTTCTTTCTTCAACAAAATGCCTTTCTAATTAGAACCATATTATGGGGGGGATGGGGAGTGAGGGGGAAGGTTGATGTAAAGAACAATACAAAGTAAGTAAGGGGAGAATAAGGTTAAGTAATACAAGTTTATTTCTAACCAATTTTCTCCTGAGGACTCAGCTTAAGTATTAATTATTGAAAAAATAATCAAATTATATTCATGGCTTTAAATATTATAGTTATCTTTTTAAATAATGTGATGAGAGCCTGTGGGAAAATAATTCAATTCTTACAGCATTTTAGCATGATTTTCTATTCATTCTAATATCCTGAATGCTTGGGTTATTATACTAATAAGCATAGTACAAGTATTTAGGCATATTTTCACCAATACGAAATGGGTGAATGTCCGTACTGTGAGACCATTTATTATATGGCTCTAGCAGAAAAGTTGGCAAGGATTCTGGATTTTTTTTTAATGTGCATATTTATTAGAGCAGCTCTCCTAATCTCGTAGGATTTTGTTTGAGAAAGGACAGATTTGCGGCTACAGGGTTTCAGTATTTATCCAATTTTAAAACCCTGGACATGTTACAAAACAGCACATGGGCTTCCATCTGTTTGCTCTTTCTATGGATCTATTTTTTGAAAGGATTGAAAAGATTTATTATGCTAAAAATATATTCTATTCTATAGTTTTCAAGCCAAGCTAAGATCATTCATGTTCCAAACCTTCTAAGAATAAGGATGTTATAGACACCCATTCTTTAATAATTCCAAGTCTAGAAAGTCCCTACCACTATTTAACCAAAAGTCCCAAAGTAAAACATACACTAGTGATAAGGCTGTTGCCTTTTTCCTTTTGGCACTCAAAGAAAACCTGACAGTTTTGATGGCTGGAAACCAGTCCCTTGTATTTCTTATTCTGTTTATTCAAACTACTATAAGAAAATATTATGAAACGTAAATGTGTGAGTGTTTCACCTGCATGCATTCATTGTCTCCAGGTTGATGTCAGGTTTCTCTGTTCCGGCCCCTTCTGGCAAACTTCCTCCCGTGATTCATTGTAATTTCCTTTGCCTTCTCATGCTTCTGCCGAGAGAAGATTCTGAATATCAGCCCCTAAAGACTAAATTGTGTCTGTTGAAAAGTGGAAATGAAGGGTTGAGTTAGTAATTTATTTTATATCATACTGCCTAAAACTATTCCCCCAAATTTATGGATGTTGGAGGCCTGAATTATCATTCCTAAAGACACTGTCTTACAGGACTCATGTACAAGAAATGCACTACATTTAACTGAATTCAGTCATCGTCCAACTCTCCACATATTTTAGAAAAGCAGCCTAGACTAATGAAACTACTTTATCAGTAAGTGGTAGATACACTGCACCCAATTGAAATCTGGAGAATGAATGGAAATCTACTAATATTGTCAGAAAGTTATTCTTTGATGCAATGATGAGACAGCTTCTGTGTAAAGAGTACTTGGAATAATAATGAGGGGGAATTAATATTTGCACAGCTCTTCATCGTTTCCAAAGAATCTTTGTTATATTTTCTCATAAATTCTCACCACAATGCCAGAAGGAGAATCTTGCTTGTTTTCACTACTTCACAGATGGAGAAAGTGTGAATTGCATAAGTGAAGTGACTTGTACTACTAAATGATGGGGTCACAACCGTCACCCAGGTTTGGTGCTTCTCAATTCCATATTCTTCCCATTAGGGTACATTTCAAGAATTATCTTTTAATATGGTGTTCTGTTCGACCTTAGAGTCCCTTTTCTAGAACTTGATCATTTAAAATAAGCAAACCAAAAATGATGTGTCTGCAGTTAAAATGTGCTAATGATTCTTTCTATGTGACTGGCCTTTATAACCACTGATACAGGTATGCATTCTTATAGGAATAGTGAGAGATGGAAAGTGAGGAATTCTATTAGAAATTCTTATTCTCTGTGGGGATAAAAGGTTAGTTACCAGGGGAAAAGAGATAGGGGAAAAACTTGTTTAAAAAAGAAAAGACAAGTTGCCCACAGTTGGTCACTAAAAATTGCTAGTATTTGTCAACTGAGAATATCCAGTGTTCTTCAAAATCATGTTTCTTCTGCTCCTCACTGCTTCTGCTGTTAGTATAACACAGCCCACTTCATCATAATCTCCTCGCCTTCAAATGACATACTCCCACATATGTTGCTGTAACAGCAGAAATTCTTGGAGCTAAAAAATGTCTTCATAGATATTTGCCAAAAAGAAGAAAAAAGGAGGGAGGGGAAAACAGAGAGAAGGAGCACAGGAGACCTTAACTTTTCTGTCCAGAAGGTAACAAAAAGCAGAGGTTATCCTCATATATGGAAATGTGCTTAGTCACTCACAGGTCCTGCTCGCTAAGATTCACCTATCCCAAATCACAAGGCCATTCAAAAATCCATCCTAGTGCTAATTCGCATGGAAAAAAAAAAGGATTCTTTGGGTGTTATACATAGTATACTAAATGAACAAGGCAACCAACTCCTTATCCAGGCAAGAACCTGCTGAGTTCTCATTACTACCCATCTTGCCCATTCGTGAAGTAGCTTGTTCCATGTTTTATTTATTCTCCTAAACCTGTTGCGCTGTTGCGCAGTAACTTTATAGTTTAAAACCTATGGGGCCTCTTTCACGGTTTACAGAATGCGTCTCAGTCTCCCTATGTACTTGGGCAGTTGTCTGGCCCATCAGTAGGCAGACACCCATGCCTGTTCTCCTAGGGGCAGCACCAGACCCAATCAATCCTTCATGCTTTGCATGCTTTGGGTGCCATTTTAACCCCACCCAGATAACATCTGTTATCTCTGTTTCGTAGCACGGGGCAAAAGAAAGCAATGAAAATTTCAGTGGTGATGTGAAACTCAATAGCCCCTGATCATCTACTCTTCATTTGGAATGAGGGAGGCTGAGATAGTCTGTGGCTTCACATAAAATCCCAGGCTCACCAAAGCTTTAGTTCAAGTCTTGAGCCACTTACACTTGAATTTCAAGCAATTTCTCTATTGGTCCCCTTCTATTATAACAATGTCATAAAATAACAATTAATTTTATTTTTCATTTCAGATTAATATATGGGTGCAAATGGTTACATTTCATTGTTTGGGTTTCTTAGGTAAAAGTCCAAGTTCTAGTTAAGCCCTTTACCCACGAGTATGATAAAATGATTTTTATGATGAAATGATTTTTTTCTCCTGGGTAGATTAACTGTTAAAGGGATTGCAGCATCAAATGGAAGGTCTACTTTTAGCTCATTGAGGATTCTCCATACATCTTTCCAAAAGGGCTGTATTAGTTTGCAATCCCACCAATAGTATATACATATTACCTTCTCTCCACACCCACACGAACATCTGCAGCTTTGAGACTTTATGGGCTATTCTGACTGGGGTTTGGTGAAATCTCAAGGTGGTGGTTTTGATTTGCATTTCTCTGATGATAAGGGACAGTGAGCATTTTTTCATATGTTTGTTGACCATCACCTGTCTTCTTGGGAGAAGGTTCTTTTCATGTCTTTGCCCAGTGATAAATGGGGTTGTTTGCTCTTTTCTTGTTGATTAGTTTGAGTTATCTGTATATTCTGGTTATCAGGCCTTTGTCAGATTTGTAGCATGCAAATATCTTCTCCCATTCTAAAGGTTGTCTGTTTGCTTCAATTGTTTGCTCTTAGCTGTGCAAAAGCTTTTAAGCTTGATCAGGTCCCATTTATTTATTTTTGGTGTTGCTGCAATTGCCAAAAGGGTCTTCTCCATAAAGTCTTTTCCCAAGCCAATATCCTCAAGAGATTTTCCCACACTTTCTTCTAGAGTTTTTATCATTTCATGTCTTAGATTTGAATCTTTTAACCAGTGTGAGTCAATTTTCATAAGTGGTGAGAGGTGCAGGTCCAATTTCCGTTCTTCCAGCACCATTATTAAATAGGGATTCTTTCCCCAGTGCTTTTGTTTGGTTTATCAAAGATCAGATAGTGATATGTGGCAAGGTTGTTTCAACATACATAAATCCATAAATGTAATTCACCACATAAATAGAATCAAAAACAAAATAAATATAGAGAAAGCATTCCACAAAATTCAGCATCCTTTTCTGACAAGAACACTTAAGAAAATAGGCATAGATGGAACATTTCTTAAACTGTTAGAAGCCATCTATGACAACCCCATGGCCAATATCACACTGAATGGATTAAAACTGAAAACTTTTCTGCTTAGAACTGGACCCAGGCGAGGGTGTCCACTATCACCGCTACTATTCTACATAATGCTTCAAGTTCCAGCCAATGTAATCAGGCAATAGGATATCAAAGGTATTCAAATGGGGATAGTGAAGATAAAACTCTCACTCTTTGCTAATGGTATGTCTTATACCTAGAGAACCCCAGAGACTCAACCACAAGTCTCCTGGAAGTAATCCAGAAATACAATAATGTCTCATAATATTAAAATCAATGTCCACAAATCAGTAGTCTTCAGATACATTAATAACAGCCAAGCTGAGAATCAAATAAAAAATACAGTACCATTCATGGTAGCTTCAAAGAAAATGAAATACCTGGGAATATACCTAGCAAAGGACATGAAGGATCACTACGGAGAGAATTATGAAACCCTGAGAAAAGAAATAAGAGAAGATGTTAACAAATGGTAGAACATACTATGTTCATGGCTGGGAAGAATCAACATTGTTAAAATGTCCATACTACCCAAAGGAATCCACAGATTTAATGCAATCCCCATTAAAGTACCAATGTCATACTTGGAAGAACTTGAGAAAATAGTTATTTCTTTCACATGGAATCAGAAAAAGAAAAACCAAATAGCAAACATAATTCTAAGAAATAAAAACAAATCTAGAGGCACATTACCAGACTTGTTATACTCTAGTCAATAGGATCAAAACAACATGGCACTGGCACAAAAATAAAGACATAGATTTACAGAACAGAATAAAGAATTAATTTTAAATACTTTAGAAGCCCTTTTTACTTTCCTCTCATCAGACAGGCCAGTGTCCCTCCAGATGGCCGCGACTCACAGTGAGCATAATGACAATTGGGCGCTTAAACCCCCGTGGTTGAGCGTTGAGTTCACTGAGTCCCTTGTGTGCTCCCAGCTCGGTTCACTCCATTTATACATATATCATAATTATATTATTTAAGCAAATCTTACATCTGCCAATAAAATATGAATTTCCAAAGAGAAAGAGTTGTTTGTATTAAAACTAAAATGAATGCCTTAGAAAGACATAATAAAAGCAAGTAAAAATAAAAATCAAAACAAATGTGGCCTCTAAAAGATTAAGGGAAAAAAAACAGTATAAAATCTAGGAGGAACCTTTAGATATTTTACAAGTTTCGAAACATTTTAAAAGAAAGGTAAACTGGAAATTGATGATTATAGTTTATGGATGTGGTTTAGTCAAACCGGGGAGGCAGAACACCAATTGGCAAGCATGCATGCATATCTAGAAGGGTTTGCCCTAGACAACGGACCCAGGAGAGAGACTTCAGATTTGGGTCGTCCCCTTTGCCAGAAGCTCTGGTACTTTTTTACTCCTTCTGTATTCCTTTCTGTTTAATAAAATCCCATCTTACCACTGGGTGGGGGGAGTGGAGGGGAGGAAGAAGCCGTTGCTTATATCTAAAAGTTATCAAATGAATGCACATTTTTATGTTTAAAGTTAAAACATATTGGAGGTATGTTCATACCAACTTCTATGCTTTTTCAATTTATCCAACCAATTTTTGATCACAAATATGTGGAAATACTACAACAATCCATAACAAAGATACATAATAAGAGTGAATAATTATTCTCTGTTTCGTCTGAGAAAGGCTTTAAGAAATTACACCTTACATATTACATGAGGTATTTGAAGGAACTATCCTTTAAACAGTCAGATTGTATTACACTTGATCTCAGCCAAAAGTCTAATAAGTAAACAGATTGTATTATAAAATATTGTTTTAGAAGATCACTTTCAGTCTTTTAAAAATCAGATTTTACAACTGTCTTCTAGTAATACTGGAAAGGTTAGAAAAAGGAAATGGGGAAAACTTCAAAGAAAGAAATTATATTGCCAGTCCTTAAAGGGTTAAGAGTGATAGGAAAGACAGAATTTCTTTCTTTCTTTTCTTCCTTTTTTTTTTTTTTTTCCTGTGACAGAGTCTCACTATGTTGCCCTTGGTAGAGTGCTGTGGCATCACAGCTCACAGCAACCTCAAACTCTTGGGCTTAAACGATTCTCTTGCCTCGGTCTCCCAAGTAGCTGGGACTACAGGCACCTGCCACTACACCTGGCTATGTTTTGGTTGCAGTTGTCATTGCTGTTTGGCAGGCCTGGGCTGGGTTCAAACCCCTCAGCTCTGGTGTATGTGGCTGGCGCCCTAGCCACTGAGCTATAGGCACAGAGCCAGAAAAGACAGAATTTCAATCAGTCTAACTAATAGGAAAATATGCAAATATTTTTAATATGAATATATTAGGTATGTTATATATATATGGGGGGGGGGGTTTACTCCAAGTTGTCAGGAAAAAGATTTGCATGTGAGAAAAACTTAGAAGATAAAATTATAAAAGGAGAGTCTGGAATGTCAGCCTCCGTAGTTTGGACTTCATTCTGCAAAAAGTAAGTATTTATCAAAATGTCTGAACAGGGTATAGCATCGTCAAGCTTATGCTTTCATATGATGTGAGCTAAGAAAAGGTAATTTCCCGAATTTAACGATTAGAAAATCACTGAAAATTCATGGAGCAATTTTAGTAGGGCTGGCAGTGATTGTCCAGTCCAAGGCAGGAGTGAGTGCACTGTAAGAGAATTCTGTGAACAGTATAGATACCACTTTAGAGAAGTTGAGAAGTTGATGCAAAGGGAAATAGGACCAAAATTAAGGCAGTAATAGAATTGAGGGAAGATTTTTTTTTTTTTTTTTTTTAAGGATTTGGGGACTACAATTTTTGTAAGTGTCAAGAGTTGCAAAGGTCTGAGATTTAACCCACTTTTAAGCTACTAAGTTACTATGCAGAAGATAAATACCTCTTAGAGACAAAGGACTTTGTTACAGCAATAGCAGTTACCAGTTCCTGCAAAGCAACAAAGAGAAGGCCAGGTAGGCCTACTGTGCACACAGTAGGTTTCATTACAGGAGAGAAACCTGGGGTTTAAAGATCTCAAATTTTTTTAAATGTACAGTAAGTGAACTATCCTTGGATAAGTTCGTAAAAGGAGTTGGAAGAGCTAAAACCAAGAGCATTGAAGGTAATGCCCAATCACCTTGGGTTTGGAAAGGAGAAGAAACTCTTCCTATCTAGAATAGGAGAGAATAAGAAAAGAGTGGGTATAATACAGTCAAACTTTAAAGAAGAGACATGGGAAGTTTCAAGTGTGAATATTCACTAGATTGGTCCAAGTCTGGGGGCAGGGGAAGGTGAGATGGAAAAGCCTTGAAAAGATTCCATAAATTGTAGGTGCCTACTCTGAAAAACGCAACATGATGTCCAGAAGCAACAGGTAAAAGGACTCCTGGAAATGGTGAGATTCCTCTTATGAGACACAGACTATGTGACTTCTTGGTCAGGCAGCTCAGAACAGTATCTCTCTGCCCTGTGAAAGTTGAAACAGGGGAAGCAAATGATAGGAATTATTTAGGGTGGGAGACAGCAGAAGGTCTAGGCGTGAGGAATCCAAACTATCCTAAAGTATTAATATCTTTTGGGAAAAAAAAAAAAAGAAGAAACTTATCATTCAACTAAAAAGCATAGAGGCCAAGGAGCTATCCAGCAGCTAAAGTGCAGGACGAGAGCTAGGAGGTACATGTGTTGTGGTAGCAGAGGGAGAATGTGAGTGTTGACAGCAGAACAGCTGTAGGTGAAAGGGAGCCTTGGGCGTGGCTGGCTGAAGTGGAGTCCAGATGTAGAGATGAGGACGTTAGCAGCTGTGCCCTCAGGAGTACAAGGTTTGTCAATCAATTGAGTCAGAATCAGGACAGAGATAGTGTGACCAGCAAAGGTATTCACTACCCCTTCTTCTTAATTGTATTTCTTTTTGTAGACTCTCATTTTCTTACATCAGCAAATGTGGTTTTGCCCAAGTGACATCAGCTATGCAATTGGTACAGACCAGATGCTTTTGCTACACCAAAAGCATTTGGTGTAAAAACTCCCCACAGAGTTTTTCAAGTAATACTTAACCAAGAAAGACAGATTCTTTCTGTCTTGTAAATCATTCAGTTTTCCATATAAATTAGTTATTTGTAATTGTCTATGTATTTATGCATCTGTGTGAGACATCAGTTAACCTGTACAGAAAGCAAGTATCTTAAATTTCAAACTTTGCATTGTTTCCTTAATGTCCTTGAGTTTCTCCCTCTATCAGGTTCCTTACTGGCAAAAAAAAATACCTCATGATATTGATAAGGAAATACAGCAGGAAGAGCAATCTGATCCTGCTGATTACAATGAGATGACTCTAGAATTCTGATGTGTTTGGAGATCTATTGCTTTGGGAAAAGAAAAGCAATTCATAGGAGAAAGCGACAGCTACTGGAGGGAAGGCATGAATTGGGGTCAGATGTGGAGAGATCTGAGGACCAGCCTTGACAAAGTCCTCCAGGAGACACTGCTTTCAAGGACTCCTGACCAAGCCCAAATAACAGAAACTCACAAAATAATTTAAATTCATTTAAGTGGAGTAGAACCAAACCAAAATTCCTTGCTGGAAATTCTCAGACACAAATCTTGAGCCTCACCCAGAGCAGCCTTTTAAGGAGGTGTAACTTTCCTTAGGCAATTTGAGCTCACCATGTGGCACAGGAGTCGTGGAGTGATCTCCGTGCCCAGGATACTGTAGATAGAAAGGGTGCACCTGCCCTGAGCGTGCCTTTTGATAAAAGAAATGAGGTGCTGTTCTGCTTGTCCCTGATAATATCTCTATGACTATTATAGGGAAAAAAACAGTCACCGTTTAATATAATTTAGGGAGTCATGCCAGAAGTATATATAGTGTTTCCTTCTTGTTTTTGTCCCTCTGCATGAAGCCCAGCAAATAGGACAATCGATTGCTCCAAATAGTGTCGGTGCTAATGAATGGGAACCTGGCAGGATAAAGAGGATCTCAGCAAGTTCTCTAGTGAATACTTCTCTAGTGAGGCTCATTCCTCATGTTTATCTTTGAAGAGTAATTCAGCACTCACACATTACTGAGGGGAAAAAAATTAGTTGAGTAAAGCATGCATGCAGGGCAGAAACTAATGGGGACGATGCTGACCAAAACTGCTCTGTTTGTAGCATTTGAAATCATAACTGTGTTGCTAAAACTTCACACTAATGCAGAGTGCGATGGGTTTTTTAAGTGTTTAACTTACAAATAATGTGTATTATTATAGAAAGAAATAATACACATCACCACCCTCAGAATTAAATTAAAAGCAGGTGTAGTTCTGCAAGATATGATCACTTTGCCTGGTTAGGAAAGACGAAGCAGGAGAAAACAGCCCCAAGCCACCGAGAAAAGGATGGGTAGTTCCCAAGACAGTTCTAGGAATCATATTTTCCTTATTGTAACTCTGGCAGGATAACCTATAAACTAATTTCCTCTGTGTTTCACACTGGGAGTTATAGAAATTGGACTTGATGGTACTTACCATATTCCAAAATAAAAACTTATTTTACTGAAGTTTTTCACCCACAAAACTCCAAAATTTACAATTTGCAAGTACCCCAGAGTTGTAAGTGAACTAGAAACTACAAATCACACGAAGTTGAAAATTTGCAATCGTCTGATTAACAGGGTAGCATGGAAAGCCAAATTGTATAAATCATATCAAAAACCTACCTGTTGTCCTAATCATTGCAAACTCACTTCTAGAAAATCTTTATTCATTCACACACTCATTCACCCCTCCAGCAATCTTACTGCTACTTAACGTATTCAACAGATGCTGTTCTAGCCGTGAACTTGAATAGATCTCAGTGCACACAGGTATCAACATTTGGCTTTTCTGGTGTATGTTAGTCTTGGCCTGGCTGCCTTTTTCTTCATAACAGTTCATATTTAATATTGCCTCTTTTATTAATTTCAGAGGATAGCAGCAAAACTTTCAACTGGGAGATTTTGCTCAAAGAATCCTCTAGACTTTAAATTAAAATGTCAACACCAGGAGTAATTCACTTCTATTCACCTGCCATCATTTGTATTATCTTACATGTGCCAAGTACCTTTGACAGGAGTAACAGAAACCAGTGTTCAAAAACAAACAAACAAAAAAAATTCCTGCAGAAATAACACTCAGAATTTTCACACTGCAGCTATAACTTTGGTTTTTGGACTTGTTTGTTGTTGTTTTTTAATAGTCTCATCAGCTTCTGATGAATGACACAACACTGACAATGGAAAGTCAGATATGTTTGTTTCTTTAAAGTCTCTAGTTGACTGGATAGAAAATGGAAATATTTTTGGAGATCTGTGACATGCCTGTTAACTGTGACCCAATAACAAGTTATTGTGCCAACCTACGTTGACTTTTCTTGGAATTTTCATTGTTTGCTAGAGATTTAACAAGTTGGTCACCAACGGCTGCCCCAGGCCAAGGACCATGGAAGTCACACTATCGTCTGTTTGTCTCCTGTTTCTGCTTTCACTTCCCAAAACATTATCAGCTGCTTTCTTCTTATGTTCAGTTACTTCAAATTCAAGGTGGACTTCAAGAAAACACTTCACAGTAGGCTTAAGGTCTGAACATTTTTCTAAAATGGCTTCTAATTAGCTAATGGCTTCTAATGTGGCTTCTAATTCTATAACAACGAGTTTAAAACCCATTTTGTCAATTCAATGTGTTTAGAACTGTAGAATGCATACCCACTTATCCTTGAAACCTGAGAAATCTTTACTGATAACTACTCTCTGCAACTATCTAGAATGCCCTGTATTTGCTCCTTGTTCATGATCAGAAAGGCCACACTCTGTGTGGGATCAGAATAGCCACAACTTTTACAATACCTGGAGCTCTCTGGAGGCACCTCTGACCATCAAGCGCTCTTGTGCCTCTGCTCATTGATTAAAACACCATTATGTCTACAATGACCATTGGGGTCCCCTTGGTTTCGAAAAATATTCCAAAAATACTTCTTCAAAACCTAGATTTAATAATTGCCAACTGTTTCCCACACTAGAACCCTCTGGTCCTTTACGAATTCTTAAGTCAGATAGATGGGCACCATCCTTAGAAGCTGTGCCATGACATTTTCATGGATCTCATTATTTCTCCCCCTCTTGGCTCAGGTTATTTGAGGGAAAACTACCGATTACATAAATTGAAATCTATTTACTTCAAAATCCCACCAATTAGAAATACATAGTTTTTAGAACATAAAAACCAAGTTTAAAATTTATCATCTTACTCCCTAATCAATGAAATGTTGTTGAGTCAATTAATATGTAGCATAGCAAGATATATCAATCCCATAGCAATCAATCCCGTAGCAATTAACCATGGCAAGAGAAAATGTTATAGACTTTAAAAAACAAAATTTTTCCGGTACTTTAAGGCATTTCCTATGCTAATTTTAAACGTTTTTATTTTTCAATTTATTTGCTTAATAGAGTAATTTATTAACAACCAATCAGGTCTATAAATTACTTTGTTAGCAAGGTTAAGTCTGGGTTGAACAACACAGATATATTTCCATAGAATTACTATGGAGTTTGATTTATACATTCATACTGGTCTTACCTTTTTATATTAATTAGGATTTGTGATATTGATATTATTCTTTTTAGGAAAATACTGATACTCTCTTAAAATGTTCATTTACAGAGTATTTCAGATCCAATTCTGTAGGCATTATGGATATTTTCTGGTGTGGTAGCCTCACATTAAATTTACTGGATCTAAATTGTAATAATATACAAGTGTATGTATATGGTAAAATGAATAATAATATGTAAGGTTAAATTTTTATACATGTAATTTCTCTGAAATTTTGATTAAAAGAAAAAATCCTGGATGCATGAAATTTCCAGTTGTTGCTTGTTTTGTTTTTGTTCTGAGACACGGTCTTGCTTTGTCAGCCTGGCTACAGTGCAGTGGCATCATCACAGCTCACTGCAACCTGAGCTCAAGTGATCCTCCTGCCTCATCCTCCTAAGAAGCCGGGACAACAGGCACACACCACCATGCCTGGCTAATTTTTTCTATTTTTGGTAGAGACAGGGTCTTTTATTTTTTTTATTTTTTATTTTTTTTTATTGTGAGAGAAGGGGCAGGGAAAGAAGGCGGAGAAAGAGGTGCGTGACAGGGTCGGGCCAGTGGCATGGTACCACATTGGCTGTATCTAGGTAGAGGCAGTTTCAGGCCGGGCCTTGCTGAGTCGTTGCTACGCGGAAGTAGCTCGA
>CAUYPK010110200.1:0-30545 GCA_963574355.1 Loris lydekkerianus | reverse complement strand
AACGCCGGGGCCAACTTGCTTCTCCGGCCCCCCCCCCCCACGTCGGGGGGCCTACGGGGGCCCGCCAAACCGCCCGGCTTTTTTTTTTTTTTTTTTTTTTTTTGTGGTTGCAGCTGTCATTGTTTGGCGGGCCTGGACTGGATTCGAACCCGCCAGCTCAGGTGTACATGGCTGGCGCCTTAGCTGCTTGAGCCACGGGTTTCCCCCATTTCAAGAAACGTCGTTGTTGTTGTTTTTTAGATGAATACTGTGGATAAAATAGGGCCCTATTTGTTGGTTCTCAAGTTCAAAACCCTGATGAGGAACACTGAGGCTAGTGTATGTTCAGATACTAGTTTACATGCCTGGTAATTAATTTTACCCAGAGGTGAATGAGTAGCCTTGAGATCCCAAGTGTTTCCTGCCTATAAGTGTTTTTAGCCATCTTCTAATCCAGATGCCTCTTCTGAAGCACATACTACACAGCAGTGACAAAGGCTGACGCCTCAATCTTTCCATCTGATGTAGTGACCTGTGTGCATTGTTGTAAATTGAATGCGTAAGTTTGTAGGCAAGGGCCAAGTCTTGTTTAAATATGAAGACTAAGGTGGATCCTACTTTAAATGTGAAAATTATGGTATATGCCCTATTTAAAATAATATAGGTTTTCTTTTATCATAAGGATAAATTTATTGATAAAGAATGGAAATAAGCATTTTGTTTTTCATAATTAATTGTCCATATGGTATGAAGCACCACTCATGGTGTGGGCTAAGCTGCCTGAATTTGTGATAGGGCAAACCAATCCTTACCTATCTAAACTTAGCTTTAAGTTTAGGAGGAAGTGATTATCTCTTCTTTTATTTTTCAAACAGATGCAGTATTTACTATTTTTACTGGTAATCTTTTAGTGTTTGTTTCATAGCCCAAAGATTTTCTTGGTTGCTCCTGAGCTCAAGAATGAAGTAAAATACAATGAGATTCTTGGCGTACCCATTCTTATCTCTGCTCAGTCAGTAATAAAAGGGTTTGCTAAGCAAATGGATTGTGTAAATACAATATTAAGAGATGTTTGACACCAACCTAGGGAAAGAGACTATTCCCAAATACCTCAGGAACAGCCATTTTAATTAAAACCATTGTGTTAATTGCCAAAAAAAAAAAAAAAAAAAAATTCTGTTTATTAAAGTAGGTCTCTAAGTTGCTTTAGTTGCCAGTACTTCCTGGGGTCACTCTGTGGTTTGAAAGTGATAGATCTATGTTTTTTTGAAAAATACGGTATAATTCAGCCCATATTTCCTCCAATTAGTTAAATTTATAGAAGGTATTTCTCTAATTGATCATATTAACATGAGAGAATAATGGCAGCACTGCTGTTAGGACAGGAGATTTGTTTTCCTTGAAGTCCTAGCAGCTGTTGTATCTTCACATTTTGCAGAAAAGGAAAAATGACTAAATTGAGATGTGTTTTTAATGTGAGGGGAATGCACGCTGATCACTAAGAATAAAGGGAAATTATTGCATTTGGCATAGTTATTAATTTCAGAAATGTCTTTGAATCTGTTATGTACTTCAATGTTAGGCCAATGCTTTATGGCTTCCTGGGGTGACATTTAGGAAATATAGATTTATATCCTACATTTTGCCAAATACAAATTACCTCAAGTATTATTATTATTATTATTATTTTTTTTTTTTTTTGCAGTTTTGGCTGGGGCCGGGCTTGAACCCGCCACCCCTGGTATATGGGGCTGGCACCCCACTCCTTGAGGCACAGGCGCCACCGAACTATTATTTTCTTAAGAAAATTTGATCATAAAGGACTTTTTCACCATTTTCCACAGTTATTAGATGTCTGATCAGAGAGTTATGCCAAACCTTGAATTTTTTATAATGTATATTTAGTAGTGTACTTCAGTTAAGTATAACTCTAACTGCAGGCAGTTTCTTGGGTATCACTAATTTGTACTCACAGTATTTCAATTGTGATAGTCATTTTTCAAAGTGAAAGAAAGTTTTGATTATTAATTTAGGAAAGATTAGCAGAACATTTTACTCTTAGTAAATGTAAAGTGTTAGAGATTTCTTCAAATACTACATAACTTAGAGGTTTCTTAGTGGCATTGGATTCTGTCTACTGAAGCAGTTAATTTGTGTCCATGTTCCTTTGTAAACAATTTATTATAACCTTGGTTTGGCCTTTCTCATCTCCTATTTTTTTCTTCCTTCCTTTCCTAATATTTGTTTTCTTTTAATCAGTTGACATTGATAATTTTTTCCATTTAAAAAAATGACTAACATGATTTCATTAGCTCTCTAATTGCTTTACTAATGGAAATCTGTTGGTCCCTCAAACATCAGGGGTGCAGTTTTAAAAGGAACTGGTAACTGATTCTTGAACCATATGTCTTTAATTTTTAAAAATCCTGCAGGGCCTGAAACTTTAACATCATGCCATTTTCCCCAAGGTTTAACATTTTTTAATTATAATATAAACCCTACTTGTGTAATACTTATTTAATCCATATTCAATAGGATTCCTACAATCATAGTGATAATTGTTATTATTTTAATGAGTATAGTTAACAATTACGGAGCACTCATTGTGGGCCTATTTTGAATGCATTGTGTATTAATCCATTTAATGTAACCAGAAAATGGCAAGAGGGAGGATGGAGTAGAGAGTTTTAAATGGAGGAAATAAAGAATTTTAAAACCAACGCTGTTACAATGAAGGAACTATGGGGTTCCAGGTAGCCAGTATAAAACAAGATACCAAATTGGTTATGCATTTCTATTTTATCTGATTAAAAGAAACATAACAATTCTTCAGGCCAGATATTTTCTTGTCTGCTAAATCTAGGAGGAATTTGTTAATATTATGTGTGCTCTTATGTAAAAGACATTAAACAGCCCTGTATTAATGGGGGGAACAGGGGTGGTTTGTTTTCCCATATCCCTGACTCCCCTTCCTTTTGGTTTGCAATTAAACAGCTTCATCATCAGTCAACATGATTTCATGTGGCCATTTCTTCTACTTGTCTCCCAACAGTAGAAGATCAAACCAGAGAAACGACATTTGAGAAATTCATTTGGGCTCTCAGGTTCTCAGGTCCATGGTGTTGTCTGGTGACTTTAAAGAATCAAACTCTTCCTATCTTTAGTGGTAACTACTTCCTTTTTGTGTATGAGTTTACATCTTTTGGTCTCTGAGTCATAGTTCTCCTGATAAGTGGCTACCAACACCATGATAACAGCAAATACAGCCACCTGCAGTGGCCAGAAACCCGGAAAGGAGTTACACATCAGGGATCATGAGGGTTCATGTGCTGAAGCCACTTTAGACCTGCAAAGTGAAATAATTTGGGAGATCCAGACAGCATCTTCTCTTCTTCACGCCTTTTTCCCTCACTGCCCTGTTTAATTCTGCTCTCAGGACTTTGTATCTGGCACTGAGAGTGTTCACTATGTCATTTGGCCTCCAGAGATAGTGGTTTTTGTTAGGTTAAATGTTTTCTAATTGAGAAGATAATGTACCAAGAGTAACTTCTGTATCCTTTGCATATCATAGTCCAATCCTTACTCATGTGCGTATGTTTTTATATGATTTAAGTTATAGTCTGTACTATTCGGTATATCTGCAGTTTTTCATATAACAATTATAAAATGCTTCTATGGTTCTAAATAGTTAAAAATTTCAAATGGCTGAATAACATTCCCTGAATATAATAAAACTTTGAAATGAGCAGTTCTTAAGTTAATGTACATATAATCTATTACATGTGCCACATATGGACGTTTAGGTTATTACTGGTGTTTTTATTTTATTTTATTTTTTTGAGAGTCTCACTTTGTTGCCCTCGGTAGAGTGCTGGGGCATCATAGCTCACAGCAACCTCAAACTTGTTTTTTTTTTGAGACAGACTCTTACTGTGTTGCACTCAGTAGAGTGCTATAGTGTCACAGCTCACAGCAACCTCCAACTCTTGGGCTTAAGTGATTCTCTTGCCTCAGCCTCCCAAGTAGTTGGGACTACAGGCACCTGCCACAATGCCTGACTATTTTTTTGTTATTGTTGTCATTGTTTAGTGGGCCCTGGGCTGGGTTCGAACCCACTAGCCCGGGTGCATGTGGCCAGCGCCCTAACCACTGAGTGAGCTACAGGCGCCAAACCAAACCTCAAACTCTTGGGTTCAAGCGATCGTCTTGCCTCAGCCTCCTAAGTAGCTGGGACTACAGTGCCTGCCATAACGCCCAGCTATTTTTTAGAGATGGGGGTCTTGCTCTTGCTCAAGCTGGTCTTGAACTCGTGAGCTCAAGAAATATACCTGCCTCAGCCTTCCAGAGATCACTGGTGTTTTGAATGTGTGTTTGGTTTATATCAGAACACAGCAATGATTATCTTCATTCCTATGTGCTCGGCTTCTGTTGAATAACTTCCTTAAGTTAAATTTTATGATAATTTTTTTCTTTTTTTTTTTTTTTTACTTCCAGAAGGTTTAAAAGAAGGAAAATTTCTCTTTATATATAGAGCTTAGTTTGACTGCAGCAAACTCCTCCTGTCACAGGTGTGCAGGGAAAGGAAAGGGAAGGAAATTTGAAGTTTAACCCAGGGCCTTAGTCAGCTTCTAAGGAGAGTTTAGTTTTTTTTTTTTTCCCCCCCAGCACTTCCCAGATGTACCCTCTCTGAGCTCCTGCCAGGATCTTGCCTCTACTTTGGTTTTTAAAATCATAGTTCAGCAATATTCCCAGAAACAGGTAAACCATTGGCTGGTGGGAGGGGGGATTAATTAAACCTGAAAGCTACAAATTATTATAGTTGTTCGAAGGGTAAGGCCTTTTCTTGTGGTTCTTCTGTCCTTTGATTACAGCAGGGTTTCCCACATGTGTATGTGTCTCACTTTTAAAAACAAAACAAAGGGAAAAAAACAAACAAAACCCTTCCTAAAACATTTGTCATCGGAACAGAACTTCCTAGAAAGCAGTGTCATTGTTTCTAAAAGGAGGAGCTCACAATGACCCTCCATTCTCCCTCCTCTCCCACTTTTTTTTTTTTTTTACAATGAAATGATTCTATGACTATTAGTTGTGAAATGGCTTAATTCAGCTGCTTATTCTTTATTGAAAATAACTTTGCTATGCCTAGTTAGTGTCTGTCTCTGGTCAAAGGGCGTTTCCTGTGTCATTGGCTTCCACGGTTTGTCTGCTCTCAGCTTTGTAATTGAGAGGGTACAGTCTCGCTTTTTAAATCTTCTTCCTCATCTTTTATCTTTCAACAGGTCCTGGAAAGAAATCATCCAAGGGCTTCTTTCCAGTGTCAGTTTTTGAAAGATCCGTGACTTGCTTTATTTTGACAGGTGGCTGGTGAAAGAGGTGCTTAAAGGGTGGGGCAAAGGAGGAGGGGCATCTAAAGTGGCTGGAGAGGAAACAATTTAGCTTCTTCTTTTGGGGCTGTCTGACAAATGGTGAGCGATTATTATGCTCTCCTTTTTCTTATATTTTGAAAAGGTGTTTGCCAATAAGGCCTGCGGTTGGAAGACAGCTGTACCCTTTTTAGGACCATTTCTGGGTCTTTCCCTTTTAGGCTGGGGCACTCTCTATGGATACAGAATTGGGACATACAAGATGCAACTGTGTAGATTAATTTCCTGTAATGAACAAGAGTGATAAATCAGTTAAAAGCTAGGTGTCTGTCAAAACTGGCATGGTGTCCCTGGGACTGTGGTGTTCAGGTTTTTCTCCTGGTAGCCCTGATTTGCTTTAACAATGCTTTCTTCAGTTTAATCCCACCTCTGGGGATAGCACATTGACAGTTGACTGCCTACGGGAGATGAGCTAGTACTTCTCTTTATTGTAACTGAATATAACTGTCCACCTCTTTTAACCTTTGGTTGTTGGTAGCCTTCCTAGATTGTCACTTCTAGGGTTAATAGGCCTTCATGATGTTGCAATAGTTAGAACTGTGGATATTTCACCTAAGTCTTCTGTCCTGTACCATACTCCTCGCCTCATTCCTCATCCCATCCTGCCCCCTAACTCTCCATAATTTCAGCTGCTCTGCTGAGCCCTCAGTTCAGTTGAAGTCTTGCTTGATGTGCACCACCCAGAATTATGCAGTAATGTTCCAGGTGGTTTGCAGAAAGGTAGGAGAGTATTTTCTTTTCTGATTCCCGTGCCCTTCCTCTGTCAATAAAGCAGTTTTTGGAGGGTATTGTCAACTACGGTACATTTAACACATTGTAGCTTGTTAATAATTAAGAACAATATGCAAGGTTTAAATCGATTTAAAAAATTAGCCAGTAGAAACCACTGAAGCTACAGAAGTATGGAACTGAAAGGATTTGCCATCCAGGCAATTGTTTCCAAGACCCCCTTTTCCTGCTCTGCTCCAGTCCTGGTTTGCAAGTGGCCTTTTGGGAAGAAAGGAAGGGATCA
Organism: Loris lydekkerianus; assembly: GCA_963574355.1. Taxonomy (NCBI): domain Eukaryota; kingdom Metazoa; phylum Chordata; class Mammalia; order Primates; family Lorisidae; genus Loris; species Loris lydekkerianus. The sequence goes on along the minus strand of CAUYPK010110200.1, from coordinate 24,131 downwards.
GTAAGGGTAGAAACAGGGAGCAGAAAGCAGTCCACATTGCCTTTTTGTACTAGAACTGTTGGAACAAAGACTGATTGGAAAGAGGGCCATCTGCTGAGGCAGGGAAAGCTTTCTATCATGAAGGGGTGTTCATTGCATAGTGTTTTAGGAATTCTCTGTAACTTACAGAGCTCTCATATTAGGGAAGGTGTCTCAAGCTCATACGTGAAGGCCAACAATAATTTTAATACAATAACAATGGAGATTTGATTAGGGACAGGTTTCTAGAAACTTGGCAGCATAACATACCTTTTAGTTCCTTTTACTGACCTTTTCAAAAGTGACGGTACTTTCTAGTTTGATGTTATCAAATTTCAATATTTACATTAGACTCTAGGCTGATTTTCTTTCTTCTGTTCAAAGTGTATACAAACTATAACTTGAGCACATAAACACATCACTGCCAGGTGGGAGAAACAGCCTTTGACTGGGAGTCGGGAAGCCTGGATCCTAGTCTCTGCCCTGCACTGACCAGCTGGGGGGATGGGCATTCAACTAGCCATCATATCAAGGCCTTGTTCATGGTGTTTATGAAATGAGGGCGCCGACCTTGATTATATTACTAAGGTGCTCTCCAGCTATGATTATATTACTAAGGTGCTCTCCAGCTATGACATTCTGTGTTTCACTGCAAAGGTGCTAAGTGCTGATGAGATGATGCAGAAAGATAAGGGGAATATGAAGAAGGCCCTTTCCTCATTGCATATGTATTCTTGAATACAATAAAACCTTGAAATGAGCAGTTCTGGGTAAGTGAGCTTTCTGAATGGTTTTTGTCTCCTTTCTTGCCGTCAGCTGTCACTCTGTGCTGCATGCTCACTTTTAGCGAGCCCTGCGCCTCCTTGGTCATTTCCCTTGTGTTCTTTGGACCTATAGTATTAAGCTCATCAAAACTCTATGTCAAGTCACAATATGTAAGTCCTGAGGGGAGGGGCTCTCCTATGACTGCAGCCCATGGGTTTTGGCTGATCAGAGCCTTTGGGGGCTTATTTTGGGGTTCCAGATAGTTAATGTGTTGAGGTGTCCCCATTTGTCTTAAGTCTAGACAGTGTAGTTAATATGGTAACTCATTAAGAAAGACGAGTAGGTGGATGAGAAGAGGAAGAGAGGCAGCATATATACATCAGAAGAGGCCTCATTTCGTAAAAGATCAAAAAAAGCAGTTTGACATGAAGAGCTAGGCTGTGCAGCTTTTTGAGACAGTTGGAATCAGACTGGTAACTTGGACTCTAATGAGAAAGCTGACTGGGATGTGCCTCTCGCTTAAGGTTGAGCTCTGGGAAGGACAAGCTGCCTCAGTCAGTGTGGATATGTTTATGTAAGTCTGCTTATCTGGCTGGTGCCTGGAATATTGTGCACAAACTTCTGAAAGACCACGGAGACCTTGCTCCCCTTTTCTCAGTGCGTAGTCAGAGCATGTGAATTTGAACCCAGCTGTTCTTCCTTCAGAAAGTTAGATATCAAGGCATTAACATCCAGATATGCTGTGTTACTCGAGATTTGCTTTGGCTTACTCTGGCCTGAAATATAACTCCAGCAAGCAATAATTATGTTCAGAACAGTCTTTCAGGCCATCAGGCCAATAGCAGTATGTACCCACAGTCCACAGTGCTGGCCACTTGTATATTTTGTTGTCATAACAGAGTCATGTTGTATAGAGACCCTGGGTTTTTTCTCTCCCATTTTTCTTCCTTTCCAATTTTATGTCTTTTTTCCCACACCCTATACTGCACATATAACCAAATCACGCTAATCATTCCCCAAGAACAACTGGGACTGTCTTCCCTCCACCCCCTGCCCCCCACAATCTTTATACAGGTGTTCTTGCTTCAGCCTAAATTTCCCCCTCCATACTTCTGTTGATAAAAAGTCCTGCTCATCTCTCATAGCCCTTTGTGTCCATTTTCAGAGAGCCATGGTTGGAAATCTCTTTTGCCCCATATCATTTTGCTATGAATGAATAAACGGATGAATGAAAAGACATTAGAATAATGAATTTCTCTTCCATTTATTAGTATTTATTAAATATCTTTTAGGTGCCCAGCTAAGTGTCAGTTACTAGGGATATAAAACTGAATAAGATGAACACAGTTGTAGTCCTCAAGGAAATACTCTGGCTATGGTAGCAGGGTGTGATGGCACGTGTTTGTAGTTGGAAGCTGAGGCAGAAGGATTTCTTGACCCCAGGAGTTTGGAGATGCAGTGAGCTATGATGGCAGCTGTGAATAGTTACTGTGTGTCCTCCAACCTGGGCGACATAGGGAAACTGGGGCTCTCATTTTGTTTGAAGAGGCTATTTTTTTTTTTTTTTTAAGGCAGAGTCTCAATTGTCACCCTGGGTGGAGTCCCATGGCATCATAGATCACAGCAACCTTAAACTCTTGGGCTTAAGTGATTCTTCTTTTTTTTGAGACAGAGCTGTTGCCCTGGGTAGAGTGCCGTAGCATCACAGTTCACAGCAACCTCCAACTCCAACTTCTGGGCTTAAGCGAGTCTCCTGCCTCTGCCTCCCAAGTAGCTGGGACTACAGGCTCCTGCCATAGCACCCGGCTATTTTTTGGTTGCAGCCGTCACTGTTGTTTGGCAGGCCCAGGCTGGATTCGAACCCACCAGCTCAGCTCTATGTGGCTGGCACCTTTAGCCGCTTGAGCCACAGGTGCTGAGCCAAGTGATCCTCTTTCTTCACCCTCTCCAGTAGCTGGGACTATAGGCACAAACCTCCACGAACCACCACTCCCAGCTGTTTTTAGAAACGGGGTCTTGCTCTTACTGAGGCTGGTGTCAAACTCCTGAACTCAAGCAAGCCACCTGCCTCACCCTCCTACAGTGCAGGCTACTGTGATGTAACTTCCTTGAAGTCAGGCATCCTGTCTTGCTGGGTTTTATAACCTCCCACTAATGCCTTGCATATAGTATAGGGGCACAATAAATGTTTATTAATTTGATTTGGGACACACCCAGTTTCTTTTCCCATTTAAAAAAAAAAAAAAGCACATATTTCCAGACACCTGTTCCAAAGCATCACCATTGGTATAACGCTTTGATCTAACAACACGGGTGATGTTAGGCTTTGAAGCACATTCTCTTCCCTTGACATCAAGTGGATGAAAAACACAGAGAGTTAGGACCGGTCACTGGCAGGTACACAAAGGGTCTTTTTACTCTGAATCTTTAAAAGGAAGGACTTCTGCCCATTTTGCTCCCAGGTAAGTGGACATTCCAGTCTGCCACCCTTCTTGCAACCAGAGCTGCTAATACACCTTTAGCAAAAGACCTATAAATCTATTGAAAAGATTTGATGTAGTCTATAGCATAGAAAAGCCTAGTAGAAAACTTGTCTTATGAAGAATAAGGCTTTTAGACCACACAGAGTTGTGGGGAAAACAGCTTCTGATCATCTAGATCTTGAACTTAAGTCTTAGCATGAAAATGATACAGCTTAGGGCTGAATTAATAGTGGTTGTAAACGGATGCTCAGTGTTAGAAACTGAAGAAGTTACTGGGGAGCTCAGTTCAGGCATTTGAGTCCAGCATATCAGTGCTGCACTTGAGTTAGGAAAATAAAAAGCTACCTACCACCTCACAAGTTAGATGTACCATGTGATGAAGAAGCAGCAAACATTTTGAAGTATGATTATAAATCCAGCTCTCATTCACAGGAAACCCTGCCTCTAGTACAAATTATAGACTTATTAGGTTTATCTGGCAATGCTTGTCCTTTAAGTGCTATATAATTATTCCTAAACCTTTCAGGAAAGAATTCGAGAATAATATTTTAAACCTGTAAGCTATAATTCACTAACAAGGTGGAAATCTCATTTAGTCTTTTGTGCACATTTCTTTCTTTCTCTTCTTTTTTTTTTTTGTTCAAAAATTAACCTTTACTTGCCAGAACTGCTTCCAATTCTCTACTGATTTCATTCTGGCAGACAACTATAAATAAGGAGGAATTAATATCCCTGCAAAGTGCTTTGGGACAATTATTTGCAGCATATAATTGAAACTCACTGCTGTCTTTCATGCAGCTTTACTACAATAACAGGAAATACTGGGAAACCAAAGCAGAGCCTCCTAGCCCACCCCAAGGATAACTGTAGGCTTTCTTGTCCATAAAGCCACTTTGCTCTTGTGAACTCAGGCTGATGTGTTGTGGCCAAGTGAGATTTAGTGGATATATATGAAAACAGGATCTTGTCAGGGTACAGCTGATCCTAAGTCCATGTAGATTTTAAAAGTCTGCTCACTGGCGGCACATGGATTCCTCCTTTATGTGATAGTGAGGATTCTAACTTCTCCTGACACCAGCGTGCCAGGTCGCATGAAATCCCCTGATTTAACTCTCAGAGGGAGCGGCTAAAAGCTTCTGGTTGCTGCCTCCTTCAAGCATTAAGATAGAATCTGGCTTCCAGTGGCCATAAGAATTAGCCTGGGGTCCAGAAGTATTGAGTGGATTAACATATGGGTTATTTTTTCTAAAATCTAATTCTGTGTAAAATGGGCTCTAGGCTCAAAACCATAAACTAAACGGACTGGAAACTGGGGGCCGGGGTGGTAGTCCTTTGTACACAGAGAATAGGTACTTTTACTTCAAGTGGGTCTGAGCGAATTAGGACTATTAATGCTTTTAACAATACTGCTAGTTATTGAACTGGTCCTTAAAACAAGGGAGGCGAAGGGGGATGTGAATAGATAGATCGCTGACTTAATAGCCACCTCTCAGGTTGTTCTTTAGTCTCTGAGAATATGCACCTGCCTCCCATTTCCATTAATGTCATTAGGAGCTGCATATCGGATGTAATATGGGATCATCAGGCTCTTTATTGCTGTTCTTTGAAAGGGAATAAAATCATGTCCCTTTCATTCTCTCTGAAACATTACATGTGCAAATTAAGAGCCCTTGTGCTTTGCCCAATTACTTTCCTGATAAAGTTTCCTGATAATGTGCCTAGAGTAATTTTAATTTGAACAAGCAAATATGTATTCTTTGTTTAAACATTTTTTCTATCCATTTGTGTCCCTTGTAGAATCATCTGAAAGAGCTAGAGTTTTATAAAAGAAAGTTAAAATGGACTGCAGTGCTTGCTGTTAGTGATTTAAGAGACCCCTTCCCCGAGGCTCCCACATCGGCTACCACACAAAAAACAAATAGCAGCACCCTCAGTGAAGCCAAATCCTAGTCTACTCCCCTGCCAAACTGGTATCTTGGGAATCCCTTCATTTTAGCATTAGCCTAATAGTATGTATACATGTATAATGCACCCGCAAATCAAACATTAGTTTTTGGCTGCCTCACTCTTGGGGTTGGTGATTTGGGGATGCAGAAAGAGTTCAGCAGTTAGATGACTTCCCTTTTAACTAATACTGGAGATGGGGTGCAGTGGCTCATGCCTATAATCCTAGCACTCTGGGAGGTTGAGGTGGGTGGATTGTTTGAGCTCAGGCATTCAAGACCAGCCTGAGCAAGAACGAGACCCTATCTCTACTAAAAATTAAAAAACTGAGCCAGGCATGTATGAGCCTGGCTCATACCTGTAATCCTAGGACTTGGGAGGACAAGGCGGGTGGATTGCCTGAGCTCAGGCATTCAAGACCAGCCACAGCAAGAGCGAGACCCCATCTTCAAAAAAGTAGCCGGGCATTGTGGCCAGCGTCTGTAGTCCAGCTACTTGGGAGGCTGAGGTGAGAGAATTGCTTGAGCCCAAGAGTTTGAGGTTGCTATGAGCTGTGATGCCATAGCACTCTACCAAGGATGGTAAAGCAAGACTGTCTCCAAAAAAAAAAAAAAAAAAAAGACAAAGAAGAAAATAGAAAAACTAATGAGACATTGTGGTGGGTACCTATAGTGCTAGCTACTCAGGAGGCTGAGGCAAGAAGATTGCTTTATCTCAAGAGACTGGGCAGGCTGTGAGCTATGATACCACAGCACTCTGCATCATAGCTCACAGCAACCTCAAACTCTTAGGCTCAAGCATTCCGCTTGCCTCAGCCTCCGAGTAGTCAGGACTATAGGCATGTGCCACAACGCCCGGCTATTTTTAGAGACAGGGTCTTGCTCTAACTCAGGCTGGTCTTGAACTTCTGAGCTCAAGCAATCCTCCCGCCTTGGCCTCCCAGAGTGCTAGGATTACAGGTGTGAGCCACTACTCCCAGCCCGGAGACTGTTAAAAAACAAAAACAAAAACAACCAAAACAGGGAGGCACCTGTGGCTCAAGGAGTAGGGCACTGACCCCATATACCGGAGGTGGCTGGTTCAAACCTGACCCGGGCCAAAAACTGCCCCCCCCCCCATGCTAGGCCAGTAACCATAATATATGTGCAAATGGGAGGCATGAACATTATTCTGACAGTTAAAGTTCTATTCTGATTATAAATGCTTTCCAAGAAAAATCAAAAACCAAATTAGCCAGACCTTTTGACTGTTCTGATGTTTAACACTTAAATTCTTTGGTGTTTGTGACATTTCTCCTAAGACTATCTAGATTACAAACACTTCTGTATTCCATTCCCCATCTCTGTCACTTAATAACCCATAAACATTGCCTAGAAGTATATGTGGCTTGCAAATGTCACCATAGGTTACCCTGTTTGCAACTCCAAGCAATATTGAGACCTTGAACTAAATGCTCTACTATTAAGTCAAAAAGGACACCTTCCTGTGAGACAAAGGCCATATTGCACATAAATCCAGTTATGTTATTCCCCTATAACTGGAAAGGTAAAGGGATGTGGTGTAGAAGATAGATAGACTCTTGGAGGCATCAGTTACCTGTAGTAAGATGCATTTTAATATTTTTGTACAAACAGATTTGAGTTCATTTTGAGTCCTGGCTTAGGGTTCTCTGGCTCTGACCTGAGGCCTGTGGAAGTTCCACAGGGCTTCTTGGGGGCATCCTGAAAGACAGTGCTTCCCAGCCGGGTTAGAGACCATGCAGAGGGCCTTAGTTTTTAAGCTGAGTCCAGCTTGCCAGCTAGCACAGATATTCTTCCTGTTTTGTTCAGAGCCAGAGGTGGGTCAGAAAGGGGAATTCTGGCTGGTAAGAGATTGGCAGGAGGGTAGAAATGGGTGTGCTTGAGATCTGACAGCTGTGCTGATAGCTTCTGGCACTCCTTTTAACTCTTGAGGTCTTTGATGACACCCTTGGGGAGTGATGCCTGACCTGGGACCTTGTACCTGCAGTTATGTAGGGCAGGGCCTAAGCTTTGTGAAGTCTCCTAGAAATGCTTCACATCTATCAGGACAATGCCCAGAGTCTGCTTTTGGCTAGGCTCTCACTCCTACTTAGGTAATTGTGCATCCTTACGTAACCTTACAAACTGAAGACTGAGACATTTATAGCAACCCTGAAAGTTACTCTCATCTCCTGTTGCTTCCTCTTTCAAAGTTTGAACTTTGAGATCCTGAGGGGGGAGGGGACCCCTCTTTTTTTGTTTTTTCAAAGAAAAGAAATGACTTTAATTCCCTGGGTATGGTCCCTCTCCTGTCTCCAGCTGAAGGATATGGCTTTTGTTTGACAGAGATCCTTGAAACTTATTAACTTTTGAAAAATCAATAGTGCTGTTCCTTCCAGGAAAAAAGGAAAAAGGAAAGATTGTATGGCTTCTTTTAACAAAGGAGTCAAAATTGTCATATTTTGTTAGGCCTTTTCCGTTTTTATCTTCTGCATGGCCGTTTGCTCTTGGTAGGGGGGATTGTTTAGTTCATTTAGACACATTAAAGCATATTTCTCTGAGCATTTTCAGCTCTTTGAAGAGAATTCTCATGCTGAATTGTTCCAATAATAAACAAATGATTTTGAAATGATTTTTAACTTTGATTCAGGAGCTACACTAAATGTTATTTAATATAATTAATAGTTTTAAAATTAATTAATTGGGGGGGCGGGGCTGGGTTTAAACCTGCCACCTCCGGCATATGGGGCCAGCGCCCTACCCCTTTGAGCCACAGGCGCCACCCTTTAATTTATTTATTTTTGAAACATCTCACTCTGTTGCCTGGGCTAGAGTGCACTGGCATCAACCTATATCTCACATCAACCTCAAACTCCCCAGTTAGAGCAATCCTTTTGTCTCAGCCTCCCCAGTAGCTGGGTCTATAGGCGCCTGCCACTGTGCCCAGCTAATTTTTCTATTTGTAGTAGTGACAGGGTCTTGGTCTTGCTCAGGCTGGTCTCAAACTCCTGAGCTCAAATGATCCTCCCACCTCAGCCTCTTAGAGTGCCACGATTATAGATGCGAGCCACCATGCCCAGCAATAGCCATTTTATTTTATTTTATTTATTTATTTATTTATTTTTGTAGAGACAGTCTCACTTTATTGCTCTCGGTAGAGTGCCATGGCGTTACACAGCTCACAGCAACCTCCAACTTCTGGGCTTAGACGATTCTCTTGCTTCAGCCTCCCAAGTACTGGGACTACAGGCGCCCACCACAACGCCCGGCTATTTTTTTGTTGCAGTTTGGCTAGAGCCGGGTTCGAACCTGCCACCCATGGTACATGGGGCGCTTGCCCTACCGACTGAGCCGCAGGTTCCGCCCCATTTTATTTTATTTTATTTCTTTTGAGACAGAATCTCACGCAGTCACAGTTGCCTTGGGGTTGAGTACTATGGTGTCATAGCTCACAGCAACCTCAAACTCTTAGGCTCAAGTGAGCCTCTTGTCTCAACCTCTTGAATAGCAGGGACTATAGGCACTTGGCGCCACGCCTATCTAGTTTTTCTATTTTTAGTAGAGATGGGGTCTCGCTCTTGGTCAGGTTGGAGCCTTTACTTTTCAAAGCAGTTTATTTTTTAGAGCAATTCATAACAAAATTGAGCAGAAAGTATGAAGAGTTCCCATATATGCCTATTTCCACCCACATGCAGATTTTCCCACCATCAACCTCCCTCCCCAGACTGGCACGTTTGTTAGTCAATGAACCTACACTGACACATCATCACCCAAAGTTCTTAGATTACATTAGAGTTCATTCTTGGTGTGGTGCACTATTTAGGCTTGGACAAATATATAATGACCTATGTCCATCATTGTTGTATTCCAGAGTAGTTTGACAGCCCTAAAAGTCCTCTGTGCTCCCCTTATTCATCTTCATTTTCTCTAGCCTCTGGCAACCACTGATTTTTTTTTTTTCCCTAATGTCTCTATAGTTTTGTCTTTTCTAGAATATCATACAGTTGGAATCATATAGTATGACTGCTTTTCATTCAGTAATATGCATTTAAGGTTCCTTCAGGTCTTGATAGCTCATTTTGTTTTAGTGTCAAGTAATATTACATTGTCTGGCTGTGCCACAGCTTACTTACCTATCGGAGGACATCTTGGTTGCCTCTAAGGTTTGGCAATTTTGAATGAGCTGCTATAAACACTTGTGTGCATGATTTTACATGAATATGTTTTCAACTGACTTGGATAAATATCAAGGAGCATAATTGCTAGATTGTATGGTAAGAGTATATTTAGCTTTTAAAGAAACTGCCAAACTGCCTCCTAAAATGGCCATGCCATTTTGCTTTCCCACCAGCACGAGAGTTTCTGTTGCGCTACCTACATCCTTGCCACCACTTGGTGGTAGTGTGTTATGGATTTTGGCCTTTCTAATAGGTATGTAGTGATATCTCATCATTATTGTAATTTTCTTTTCTTTTTTTCTTCTAGAGACAGAGTCTCACTTTATTGCCCTCAGTAGAGTGCTGTCATGTCACAGCTGACAGCAACCTCCAACTTCTGGGCATAAGCGATTCTCTTGCCTCAGCCTCCCAAGTAGCTGGGACTACAGGCGCCCACCAGAGCGCCTGGCTATTTTTTTGTTGCAGTTTGGCTGAGGCTGGTTTCATACTCGCCACCCTTGGTATATGGGACCGGCACCCTACCCACTGAGTCATAGGCGCTGCCCACGTTATTATAATTTTCAATTCCCTAACGACATAAGACATTGAACACCTTTTCACATGCTCATTTGCTAGCTATAAATCTTTGGTTAGGTATCTGCTCAGCCCTTTTGCCTGTTTTGTAATTGGGTTGTTCATTTTCTTATTGTTCTTAATCCCTTTTCATCCTATGACAAGTATTAATCTGGTCTCATCTAACTGTTAGCTGAACATTTGGATTTTGGTTACACATTTCACTTAGATATGTAGGGCTTAAGTCAGATCGCGTCTGGTATAGATTCACTTGGGCTTACTGGAGGATTCACTTTTATTACCATGTTTCTGATGAAAGGGTATGGAAGAAGTTAGAGAGGTCAACTAAGTGTGCAGCTGCCAGTTAACCTAATGAATGTGCAAACCTTGCAGAAAGTGTGGTCAGTTCTGTTATAACCCAGCATATTCATTCGTAAAGGTCACCATGCCATGCAAAGTCGTGCTGCCATAAAAACAGGTAGGGCTTAGGGGAACACTGGGTTTAGGGCACAACGCTAAAATACTTCACTGCTGCCACTTAAGAGTAAGGAACCTAAGAAACTCAAGGGCATAGTTTTGCACATGCTAATGGTTGTTTGTGAGACAGAATCTCACTCTGTTGCTTAGGCTACTGTGCGTTGGCATCACGCTAACTCACAGCAACCTCAAACTCTTGGGCTCAAGTGATCCTCATGCCTCAGCCTTCTGAGTACCCTGAACTATCGGCGCCTGCTACAACACTTGGCTAATTTTTCTATTTTTAGTAGAGGTGAGGTCTCACTCTTGCTCAGGCTGGTCTCAAACTCCTGAGCTCAAGTGATCCTCCTGCCTCAGCCTACCAGAGTGCTAGGATAATAGGTATGAGCCACCGCACCACCTGTATGCTGAATGTTTAAGATATACATGAATGATCAAGTAAATATGGCACATTACCTTGAAGATACCTGAAGTTTTCCTATGGACATGGCAGTCAGAAGGGTTTGCAGCTTGTGAGTTTATTATTATAAAGGGGTGGCTGTAGAGTTATCTGAAATCAGATAGAAAGTTGCTGCCCTAACTGGAGATGGGGGTGGCTCATACTACACAGTAGACTCTGGAAGCCAGTGGATGTTTGCTTGTGTTTTGTATCTTCCTACGTGGCTCAGTACAGCTGGTTGCAGTTTTCTGCATTCATGTCGTGTTTCTCGAATTAAAAATCACGCATAAGGGAACGTGAAATTTGCATTATGTTCAAATTGTTCCTTAATATATCAATCACATTGAAGCAATTCGCATTTTCAAAATAAATGTTATATCATAGTGGATTGTCATTAATATCCTTTGTTGCGTCCTTGTGCAGATGTTCCTTTCATCTTCACAGTGGCTGCTCACGTGTGATATCTCTTGTATGTGCTGCTCAAAAATGTTGAAATTAAGGGCCCACTGACCATGGGTTTGTTCATCTGCAATCCATCCCTCCACCACAGGCCTCTTGTGCTGCTTGGGCAGGCCAGTTAGCATGCAAAGAGTAGACTTCTGGTTCTGTATTCAGGGAGGAGTGCTGGGTTGTTAAGAGCTATTGCTTAATCAAAATTGTTGGTGTAGATGAAGCATTGGCCAGTTCTGAAGAAGGCTTATCTGGAGCCAGTCTAACTAGGGCTGGCTACATATTTGATCTCTTTAGTGTACTGTCTTCATAATGTAATTAAAAGCATATTGAAAGCAGGACTTCTTTCCAGTCTCTGGCATGGATCTTAGCGGGATTGTATTCAGTCATGTCTGCATCTTGTTTCTATATGCTTTGCCCCTTTTGGATTATGGTAATCATCTCTTGCTGGAAGTTTTCAGTCATGTTTAAAGACTTGTTTTCAAAGGGAAAACAACACCTTAGAAAGGAATTTATTTTCAAAAATAGACATTCATATTGCATATAAATATATAGACAAACGTTCCAACAAGAACAACAACAAAATGTTCCCCTTATTTTCAGTTTGGTGGGAGGGATTCTTCTCAAAATACAAATGCTCTGCTCAATGTATGTGATTTCATATAATCCCCTTCACTAAAGATGCTCTGGATTCAGAATGGCTCTATCATTCTTGAAAAGCTTTGGGGTTTTCTGTAGATAGGCTGAGATAGAGCGTTAGCCTCATAACTTCTTGCCATCAAAGGGTGCATCACATTTATGAAGCTGCCCTGCTTAATTAGGAATGGGACCTCAGTGTTAGGATCTGGCAACTTTAAAAGGTTCTTGTAAAGAAAACTCAGAACTCCCAAATCTCCAGGCCATAGCAGTTCAGGTTTCATGGAGCCCTGGATTCCTCTGTTAATATTTGCTATTTGGGACCATTCTAGTCTATAGTAGCATCACTGTTTCGTGTGGAAAATAGGATATGTGTTATCTTTGCTTAGAGAGCAAGGGCAGCGATTTTGATTCTTGGCTCGCTCAAGCACTTTCTATGTGCCAGGACTGTGATTTTCATGGGTTATCTCCTTAATCCTCACAAAACCTTGTAAAATGATTCACCCCTGCCCTTGTCGCTTTCCACATAAGGGAACTGAAACTTCTCTAAGTCACTTGCAAAGGATCAGTTAGCATGGATTTGAACCCCAAGGTCTTTCCTTTTAACTATTTTATATGTTTATTGAGATAAAACTTGTAAGACATACAATTCACCATTTTAACCAGCTTAAAGTACATAATTCAGTGGCAGTTAGGACATTGACAATGTTTCACAGCCACCAACAGTATCTAGTTCTAGAAAATCTTTATCATCTCAAAAGTAGAATTCTGTACCCACAAAGATACCACTTCTCATTTTTCTGGTAACCACCAGTCTGCTTTCTGTGCCTCTGAATTTGCCCACTCTGGACATTTGATATAAATGGAATCATATAGCATATATGACCTTTTGTGTCTGGCTTCTTTCACTTAGTGTAACTTTTTTGAGGTTTATCCCAGTTGTGGCGTGTATGTATCAGCACTTTATTCTTCTCATGCTAAATAATAATACTGCATTGCATGGGCATACCCCCAGTTGTGGCGTGTATGTATCAGCACTTTATTCTCATGCTAAATAATAATACTGCATTGCATGGGCATACCACAATTTGACCATCTCATCAGTTAGTGGACATTTGGATTGTTTCCACCTTTTGGCTGTTGTGAATGGTGCTCCTTATGAACATTTGTGTAGAAGTTTGTGTGTGAACACCTGTTTTCACTGTTTTTTTTTTTTTTTTTTTTTTTGATAAAAAGTCTCACACTTGGTCATCCTCGGTAGTTGCTTCAGTAGAGTGCTATGGTGTCACCGCTCATAGCAACTTCAAACTCTTGGGCTCCCGGTATCAGCTTGCCTCAGACTCCTGAGTAGCTGGGACCACAGGTCCCCACTATAACACCCAGCTATTTTTAGAGAGGTCTCACTCTTGCTCAGGTTGGTTTTGAACTCCTGAGCTCAAGCAGTCCTCCCACCTTGGTCTCCTAGAGTGGTAGGATTATAAGCTTGAGCCACCGCACCTGGCCCCTGTTTCCACCTCTCCTTGGATATATACCTAGGATTGGAATTGTTGGGAATATGGTAATCCTGTGTTTAACCTTTTGAGGAAATGCCAACTTGTTTTCCATAGTGGCTTCTCTATTTTGCATCCCCACAAGCAATGTATGAGGTGAACCCAAGGTCTTTCTGACCCCAGAGGCCGTGCTCATTTTTTTAGTCCATACTGTCAGCTAATAACTCTCTAAGGGCTCCAGCAATCCCCTGCCAATCCTAACTTCCAGCCAACAACAGAAGCATATTGCAGAGTGTCTCATGTTGCAAGGGAATATGGTTGATAATAAGATTTTTTTGGTTTGGGAAAAGATCGGGTGTTTTATCACTGGACAGCCTTCTCTTCTGTGTCAGGTAGTAGCTAAGGGTGTAGCCTCTGGAACAACCTTTTGTCTGATTCCAATGTTATGAAGTGTCTAAAATAGGCAAATCAATCTGTAGAGGTAGAAAGTAGGATCAGTGGATGCCTAGGATTTAAGAAGTGACAGTTAAGGTATGGGATTTCTTTTTGAGGTAGTGAAAATGTTCTAATACTGGCTGTGGTGAGGGTTGACGAGATGGTTCAACCATTTCTTTTGTGCTTAACACTAAAAACCATACACTTCTTTTTTGTTTTGCAGGGGTTTTTTTTTGGTTGGGGCTGGGTTTTGAACCTGTCACCTCTAGTATATGGGGCCAGCACCCTACTTCTTTGAGCCACAAGTGCTGTCCAAAAACCATACACTTTTGAATAGATGAATTGTATGGTATGTGAATTCTGTTTCACAAAAGCATTAATAAAAGTTTAGGCTTTAGCCTCACTGCCACTTATTAGCTTTGAACTTGGACAAGTTCCTTAGCAACTCTGCTTCGGGGTTCATATGTGGAAAAGAGGGGTAAGATAATAGTTCTGTACATGTCTCATAGAGTTGTAAAGATCAAAGAAGCTAGCTAATGTAGATAATATAGTACTTGGCATGGTGCCTAGAACAAAACAAATGCTCAATGCATGTTGCTAACTATTAATATTAGTATCATAAATTTTTTTTGAAGTACCAACTGATAGATGATGTTGATGATATGGCAACTAAGACAGAAAATAGATAAAATTCTTCTTAAAATTTAAATTCTTAGTTCAACCCTGCTGCCATGGGAAATGAGCAATAGAATGTAATGGGGCAATAATTTGGATAGTAATGGGAGATGAGGTCATATGAGAGGGGGTGTTGGGTACACCTAAGGGCTAGAAGAAGAATATTGGTGCTGATGTGGGAGAGGAAATTGCATTAAAAGGGCTGTTCTGCCCTCACTGACAACAGATGTTGGAAGGTCTGGGCTCTGGGGCCTCTCACCCCCCTGAAATTTTCTTTGGTTCCTTTGGAGGTCATGATCCCAAAGTTGGCAGAGCCCGGGTGTAGATTAGCTTACTTGGATATATTTTCTTCTCTCTTACCCTAATAATGCCTCTGATCCCCACAGGCTCTTGAGGAACTAGAGGTAGGTGCTTATGCTAGTAAGACACCAGCAGATTTACAAGGGAAATGGCAGAAAAAGCCATATAACATGGAAGGCAGGAATCTAAGAGACATAGATCTATGAGTGGAAAAGTAAGAACTGAACACCAAGCTTCTCTGCTTGTCCACTTGCTCTCAGGTTGAAGGCCCTCTAGGAAAAACCATTTCCATCATTGTCTGTGTCTATACCTACAGACTCCAGGCATTGAGTATCTTGCCCAGTGTCTCTTAGTCAGTGTCCTATGTAAGGGAGAGACAAAATGCACAGATAGCCAGTCTTCTTCCTCCCAGCTCCTGGAGGAAGCAGAACCCAAAGCCAATACATGAAGGGATGGAAGAACTCAGAAAAGAAGCTCACAAGTACAAGTGCATGGGGCTGTAAACCAAGTATATATGGTGCTAAGGTAGTATGGTTCTTGGTTTAATTTTGCAGAGTGCTTTACTGCCATTTCCATGCCTCCTTTCAATAGCCCAGCACAGTGCATGGACAGATTACATTTTGCAGCTTCAGTTAATATTAACCCTGAGCCACCAACATGTTAAGTGATTTGTCACTGAGAGAAGCCTCAACATTAATGTCTGCATCTGCAAGGACATTTGTGTTGGATTCCATCATGGAGGTAGGATTGTTTATGTCACCTGAAGCTGTGCACACACATGTGCATACCAGGAGCACACATATGTGCACACATGCCTAGGCAATCGTGTCAGATATGGAAACTAAATTGCCAGAGGCAAGTGTGAAATGCCACTGTCAATGACTGAGGCATGGACAGGGCAGCCCTGTGGACCTAGGAGGGTTTCTCTGGGTACCAGGAGATAGCCTGGGGTGGGTTGTCTTCCCCCCCCCAAAAGCCCTCTCCAGCCTGTCCATCAGCTGCAGGGCTGTTGGTCTGAGCACACGGGTTCTTCTTGGCTTTGAGCCAGTGGCGAGCTGTGAGCCTGTGACTTTGAGACTTGGCCCTTTTCAGTTTTCTTTGTTCAGAAAAAAAGTTTCATCCTGGCTCTCTTCAGTGGCTGCTGAGGATTAGGAGAACCCTGGGGAGACTTGGCTATAGGACAGCTCTCAAAGCTGTGCTGGGAAATTTGAAGAGGGCCCGTTTCTCTCTGTCTTACTTCAAATCACATTCTTCTTTCCCTTCCTAAACGAGTTTTTACTGTTGCAAACCCTACGGCATAATCCCCTAGTGTACTTTTGTGATTCGGCAGCTATGGAGGGGATTAAACCAGTATCTGAACCAATAAAGTATTTTAAGGACCGTTGAAATGGACAATATGAAGGAAAGTTCAAATCTAGACACTCATTTTTAATAGTTGCACCAGTTAGAGCTATTACTTGCTTTCCTAGGTTAGCATTTCTCATTCTTAGAAAAGAAAGAGAAAGAAATCTGCTTTTCAGTAGGTAGAAAGAAAAGGAAAGGAGGAGGCTTTAATTTTGCTGAGCACAGCCACAAAACTAGAGTGCTAAACAGCCAAAGGCTATGTATGATATTTCCAAGTACCAGTGGTAACTACAAGTAGTTTCTCTAGTTTAATATTGTTAAGAAATGGAAATTGCCTCAGTTGTAAAGTGGTTTTTCTATTAAGGTTTTTTTTTAAGCTTCAATGGTTTTTACCCTTTCACAAATACTATTTATGCCATGATTATGAATCTGATCATATTACAACAGATGGACAGGTATTTGCATTTTCCATAAACTGCCTTTTAGGGTAAATCTACAGAAATGCCTTTATCCATCTTGTTACTATGTTTCTTTTGGTACTTGGGGAGAACTTCACTGTGAACTGCTTCCATTAGCATTATTTCCCTGAAGACACATTAACAAATCAAAAAGCTGTAGACTACTACATATACACATACCAGGGGTGCATAGTTCAGTTTCTGTAATCCCACAATACACAAATGTTGGCGGAATTTCAGTGATTGTATTAATCCTGTGAGATACTTTGTCATGCATGATAGATGATATTTACAAATTGAGGTCTGAAATGGTCAGACGCTTTGAAGATGCTTTATTATGCAGTATGTGAAAGTGGAAGTGTTTATATTACTCGTTTTAGACCATATTGGCTAACCAGGCAGCAAAAAATATACAGTCTCATAATAGACTGCATTAATTTTATAACAAACCTGAAGGTTCCAGGGGAGATTTTCTATCCTAAACCAACAAGGTTTGTCCAAGGTTTTGCCAAAGTCTTAAAACCCTCTGGATAGCTCATGTGAAATGTTAGTCCATTTAAATGCCATCCACATACCCGCTGATTGACTTTCTTAGTAAATTTTTGTATCGTGGACTCAGAGTGGAATATGATAGCCCTGCTATGAGGAGCTCCTGGTTCTTTAAGGGCTCCACTTGATTAATCAGAGTGGATTTGAGCGTAATTAGGAATCACATTGCTTTTGAAGACTGGGAAGTGGAAGCCCAAGAAGGGTCACTGATTTGTTCTCAAGGTCATGAAGTCAGATTGACTCACCAGGCCTCTGTTCCTCTCAATATGTGTAACAGACTATGGGTTGTTTTTGTCCTTTCCACTACTCCCTCAATTGAACACTTTAAAGTTTTGAAATGTTTCCCTAATTAAAGGAGCTCTTGGTTCACCTTAGCCTTACTCTTTGACTTTGCACATTTTCTTTTTCTTCCCCTCCCTACCTTCCACATTTAGTCTGTTTCTCCCACTGGGCTTCTCCCTTCCTGTTTCTTTGAATTGTGTTGCCCTCCTCAAACTTCTCCATAGTATTCATGAGTTTTAGAATAACATTTGGTACTCCAGGCACAAGCAAATTACCCTTTTGTATAAGGAGGAGGGCTTGTTTATACTTTTTGCAGCTATGGGGAGGGTTTATCTTAGCTTCTCAAACCTGCCCTCATGATGCCCCATAAACACTTGCAGCCACAGCAGTATCCCCAGCTTTACTGAGGTATAATTCATGTGCTATACACTCATTTTGTTAAAAGTGTGCAGTTCAGTGGTTTGTGTTGGTATATTCACAGAGTTGTGCAACCACCACCACAATCCATTTTAGAACATTTTTATACCCCCCCAAATGAACCCTGTACCATTTGGTGGTCACTCCTCATCCCTCTCTCTCCCCTCCTCTGCCCTAGACAACCACTGGTCTGCCTCCTGTCTAGGGATTGGTGTTTAGGGGGCCCAGTCTGCAATTCCTTTCCTATGATAGGAATTGCTCCCTTGCCCACCTTGACAGTAGCCTGATTTTTGCTGTCTTGATTTTTCCTCTGTTAGCTTGGTAAGTCTACTTTAGAGTCAGATAAACTTGTTGGAGAGGTGACTGCTGTGCATTGTCAGTCCTAGAGACTCCAGAAACGGACCTTGGACAAGTTCTAAGTGAATCCCTTCATATCTACCTTTCTGCAGCCCCATTTTTGTCAGATGATCACCTCCCCTTTGCTCCAGAGTCCTGGTGATAAAAAACGCCAAGACGGGAAGCTTCCTCAAGTCTGGATTTTTTTTTTTTTTTAATTTCAGATTAGTCTAAAGGTACATATGGTTAGGTTGTGTTGTTTGAATTTGTTAGGTAAAGCCCAAGTTGTATTTGAAGTCAGGTATTTAATCATTTAGAATCATTTTAAAAATACCAAATAGAATTACCATCAGAATAAATTCTGGGTGCATCCCATTTTGTGTACTTAGCAGAAGTGGATGCGTTTTTCTTTTCTTTTCTTTTTTTTATTGCAGTTTTGGACGGGGCTGGGTTCGAACCCCCCACCCTTGGTATATGGGGCTTGGCACCCCACTCACTGAGCCACAGGCACCACCTGATGCATTTTTCTCTACTTTTGGTTTCTTGTGTTCTGAGCCCAATTCCTATCCTGGAGAAAACAACTTGTTTATATTTTCAGGGAAAAAAGTAGACGATATAGAGGACACAGTTTTGTTTACTCTTTTCTGTAGAAAACAGTACTTTAAGTAGCTACTTTGATTCTTTTTAGTTCTTCTTAGAGAAAGAGCTTCTGGTAGGGATTGCTTTTACTTGCAATCTAGTACATTGCTGCTGTCAGTCAGAAAATTAGTGCAAGTAAACAGATTCTATCTCAAATCTCCCTGATGGCCAATGGCCACACGTGGGCCTGGTACAGATGCCCAGAGGTTGAGAAAGTGCCAAGAAAGTGTTAATGGAGATACTCAGAGTTCAGGGCATTTTGAGGCATAGCACATGTTCACATCACATCAGTAAAAATTCAAAAGTGAAACCAGTAGGGTCATTTGGCTTTAATGTTGTCCAACAATAGGATATTAAAAGCCACACACCAGGGAGCAGAATATTGGAAATGGCTTTGAACTTTTAAAGCTTGCTGTCTAAAATATCCCGGCAACTTTCAAAAAGTGATAAGCAGGAAGTGCAGCAGTTCGTAAGACATGTGCTTGCTCTTAAGCAAACGCTTCAAATGCTCCTAATTTGTACCAGAGACCTTATCAAAGGGCTCTGCAAAACTTCCAGTTCGGCAATTATGAGTATTAGTTGAGCTTAACCTCTGAGTCATAGGGTGGGGAGTAGAGAATTGTCATTTCATTCTGCTTTCAGCTATCAAGGCAGGTGGACCTTTCTAAGAGTAGGGAGGGAGTTAGAAGGGGCTCCTCTTTTCAGAGCTATCGTAACAGCCGTCCCTCCTTAGAGCACTGTTGTAGAGCACTGTTCCTACTGTGCACTGCAGACAGGCAGGCATTCTACGTATAGTAAAAACGTTTACCCAGCAGTGGAAACTGGCTTCATGTTAGGTTTTGGCTTTTTGCTGCTGCCACCCTCAACTGCCATTTAACTAGGAATCAGGCCTTTTAAAAAAAAAGTTGCTTTCAGGCTGCTCAAGCGGCTAAGGCGCCAGCCACATACCCCTGAGCTGGTGGGTTTGAATCCAGCCCGGGCTTGCCAAACAACAATGACGGCCGCAACCAAAAAAAAAAAAAGCCAGCGTTGTGGTGGGCGCCTGTAGTCACAGGTACTTGGGAGGCGGAGGCAGGAGAATTGCTTGAGCCCAGGAGTTGGAGGTTGCTGTGAGCTGTGATGCCATAGCACTCTATCCAGGGCGACAGCTTGAGGTTCTGTCTCAAAAAAAAAGTTGCTTTCATTATTTTTACTAAAGAGTTCTAATGATACAGAAGAAAAATTCCTTGTCAGGGACATAAGTGATAGATATCTAGGTATCTGTGACCTTTAAGTATAAATTTATTTTCATAGAAATGGTATATTGTGTTTCTTGAGAAGCATTTAAGTAGATTGCAAAATACAAGTTCAGAGGAATGTTTTAGGAGGTGCAAAGTATCTATCTTTGTAAATTTAACTCATTGACAGGAATTTTGTTGTTGTTGAGGTAGGTTTCATTCTGTTTCCCAGGTTAGAGTGCTGTGACATCACAACTCACAGCAACCACAAACTCTTGGCCTCGAGTGATCCTCTTGCTTTAGCCTCCCAAGTAGCTGGGACTATAGGCATCCACCACGGTTTTCTATTTTTATTAGAGATAAGGATCTCTCTCTTGAGCAGGCTGATCTTGAACTCCTGAGCT
Organism: Loris lydekkerianus; assembly: GCA_963574355.1. Taxonomy (NCBI): domain Eukaryota; kingdom Metazoa; phylum Chordata; class Mammalia; order Primates; family Lorisidae; genus Loris; species Loris lydekkerianus. The sequence goes on along the minus strand of CAUYPK010110200.1, from coordinate 3,644 downwards.
CAAGAAATCTGCCTCTCTTGGCCTCTCACCCTCTTCAACCAGAATTTTTAAGTAATGTATTTTTCCTCAGAGATAAAGGGATAACTGTTTCTTTATTAGTAAATAGAGACCACACCTGTTCTTCTAAAATATGGCAATGGAGTATTTATTTTTTGGAGGGGGGAGACAGAAAACACATTCTCCTTTATGCCATGTGTCTCAATTGATTTGTGTTTTGTTGTGTTTTTTTTTTTTTTTGAGACAGAGTCTTACTATGTTGCCTTCGATAGAGTGCTGTGGCGTTACAGCTCACAGCAACCTCAAACTCCTGGGCTTAAGCGATTCTCTTGTCTCAGCCTCTCAAGCAACTGGGACTACAGGTGCCTGCAACAACGCCCAGCTACCATTTTTTTTTGTTGTTGTTATTGTTGTTGCAGTTGTCATTGTTGTCTAGCTGGCCTGGGCTGGGTTCGAACCCACCAGCCTGGGTGTATGTGGCCATTGCCCTATCCACTGAGCCACAGGCACCACCCTCTCAATTGACTTGTGATCATTCCCAGAAAATGTTAAGACGTCAGAAGAATTCTGAAGGAGCAAGTAAGTAGATGCTCTTACTGAACCGGAGACTGTTTTCTGTGTTTGCTCGGTGAACATCTGAGAGTTCAACATCTCGAAGCTGGTTGGCTTGGGGGGGACCTGGAGAGAAGGCTCCAAGTCATAAACTTAAAAGTGGGTCAGGAGATTTATCTTTCTAGAAAATAAAACCAGCATGTATTATGAACCCTTAATTTATACCATTGGAGGCTCACAAAGCAAAAAGATTTTTTGGAATTTAAAAGAAAATTTTGAGTTTCCCACAACCTTTTTCAAGCTTTGTCCCAGGGCAAGGGTGGAGCAGCTTGGTGTTTGGAAGGGTGTTCAAGGAAGGAACTGGTTCCTTTGATAGGAGCCGCACTCATTTCTGTGAAATCACCTACAGACTTTGGCTGTGTTTTAGAATGACTTTTAGAATATCCTGGGAAGTAAATTGCTTATCTTGGGGCCTCAGTTTCTGTTGGGTGAGTTAATTGCCTTTCCTTATGAGAAAGAAACATTGCAACTGGTATAAATGGCCTAAGATTTGTTATATTTATATGAACCAATTTGGAAAAAGAGAAATCAACTCAAGCACATTTTTTTTTTTTTTTCTGTCAAAGACATGGCATACCCATTAAGGACAAATTTTGTGTATAAGATGGCTTTATTTATATTTAGAAATGATGGCCGCAGGCTCTTATTTGATGAACTTGTTTAGATTACAAAACCTGAGCGTATTTCAGCATCAGGGCAAGGGGCTGCTGATTGCTCCAAAAAGACAACAGTTGATTTGAGTAAAGCTAAAGAATTTGTAGTAGTGTATGTGAGGTTTTGGTGATGAAACTGAAAATAATTTAAAATAATGAACACCAGCATTCAAAAGATGGTATATTTGCCATAAGAATATAACAAGAGAATGAGTTGCTTCTTGTCAATTTATAGATAGTCTTGTTTGTTCGACTGCTCGTGACAAACTCTCAGAGAAGAGATACTGAGGCTAGTCATAGGCCTAGAAATCAAGAATTAAGATAGGTTTCTAGTTTAACAGTTTTAAACTTTGCCATAGTTTCCCATTACATTTATATTTGAACAGAAAGCTAGGACTTTTCTTAATTTCATAAAGGCGATCATGAAATGTACTGAATGGAAATTTGTTTAAAACAACTAATTTCTTGGGTGTCTGGGAGTGTGTGTCACACCCAGACACCACAGCCACTAAGTTAGGGTGCTATAGTTGGATGAATTTTTCAAATATCTTAGCAAAGGGTTCGGAGCACTCATGAAACAAAAGCATCAAGGCTTGCTTGTCATAGCTAATAAAGTTTGCTTGGATCTCACTTAATTTTTCTGCTTCACTTCACAAAGTAATTGAAACTTCCCTTTTGCTTCAAGCTCTCGCCCCCAAGAGCTACAGCCTTAAAAGAACATCTCTTTTGGTTAGCAATTCTATGGACTTTTGCTGAATGTACAGCTAGGTCCCTACATAGTTATTGAGCTAGTGGTCATTCAGTCCTTGGAAGGGAAAGTAGTTAAATCTGTAAGTGGCTTCTGGAAGCCAAAGAACATCCAAGAGGGAAAAAGAGGGCTTGTACAACGGGAACTTTTCAAGCATCTCTTGTGCAAGCTTGGAAACGTGAGCCAGTTTAAAAGTAGAGATGATGGAACCGTCCCAGTGGAATAATAAAGGTATGAAAAACTAAGCTCTAACCTTGCAAACAAACAAAAACTGGAGACAGTATAGGTATAGGGACTGTCAATTGATGCAGATTAGCCCAAAGGATGAGGTTTTCCAGCGCTCCATGTCTAGTTATTTGCTGCTTTATTTTAAGTGCTTCTTTAGAAAATTGCTTTTCTCCATCAAATAAAATAACCCTGGAACTCTTAACTCATTCTTGCAAAATAGATCTCTCTCTTCCCCTCCAGCCATGTTTTGTTTTGGGTTAACAGTAAAAGACAAAACAGATTGTTCCCTTCACTAGAAAATTTGGGGCCACATTTCATTGTTGTTGCTTCTGACAAAAACCTCAGATTACATTATCTTCTATTCTCAGGACAAAAACCTATTTTTGAAACCATGTGGGTGAGTTTTCAGGAGTACTCCTCTTTTTGTTTTAAAGCATTTGATAAGAAGACACTTGACTTTGAAATTTTATTTTCATATGTACTGGCTTGAGAGAGCTGACCTCCCACCTCTACACAATCTACCTTGTCAACTTTAATTTTTAACTAAGTAATCAACTAGTTGACATAATTTGCTTATTTTAAAAGCAATCATATGGGAGCAATTTAGCCTTCTTTTTTTTTTTTATCAAGTTGAGTGTTAATTATTTTGATCTGCTTCTTGAATGGTGGGTTGTTAATAGTAATATTAGTCACAGCTGCTCTGTGAGTGCTCTGTCTAGATTCCTTGGTTCAATGTTTCATAGGTCACTAAACAATTTTCTGATGAAAATGATTTATTTAAACCCCAATTCTCCACCTCTTGCTTTCCCTAACCCCCTAGGACGATTCGTGTCCAGTACTGTATCACTAACTACTTACTTACTATTCAAGAGTTCATATTTAAACAATCGTATTATATGCAGGAAGAACTACTTTTACCTACAAAGAAAGCTAAACCTACAGTTTACATTTATTTTTAACAGAACAGTACTATGCATTGAATTGGCTGTATTACAATTCACTATGCAAGTGAAATATTTTAAAAATATTTTCACATTCTTGACTAGATTTTCATGTCATTATCAAATGCATCATAATACTATATTAGGTATTAGGTTTCTTTTTTTTTTCTTTTTTTTTTATTATAGATAAAAATATGCACCATAGATGTGGCCCAACCCGTTACCCTCCCTCCACCCAAACCTCCCCCCTCCCTTCCCCTTCCTTGGTCCTTTTCCGATAGTCTCGTGGTATAGTTGGGTTATAGCCTTCATGTGAAAGCTGTAGTTTAGCTTCATAGTAGGGCTGAGTACATTGGATACTTTTTCTTTCATTCCTGGGATACTTTGCTAAGGAGAATATGTTCCAGCTCCATCCATGTAAACATGAAAGAGGTAAAGTCTCCATCTTTCTTTAAGGCTGCATAG
>CAUYPK010110194.1:0-12083 GCA_963574355.1 Loris lydekkerianus | reverse complement strand
CTACCTCTTTCATGTTTACATGGATGGAGCTGGAACATATTCTTCTTAGTAAAGTATCTCAAGAATGGAAGAAAAAGTATCCAATGTACTCAGCCCTACTATGAAACTAATTTATGGCTTTCATATGAAAGCTATAACCCAATTAACCTAAGAACATGGAGAAGGGGAAGAGGGAGAGGAGCGAGGGGGGAAGATGGGCAGAGGGAGGGTGATTGGTGGGATTACACCTGTGGTGCATCTTGCAAGGATATATGTGAAACTTAGTAAATGTAGAATATAAATGTCTTAACACAATAACTAAGAAAATGCCAGGAAGGCTATATTAACCAGTGTAATGAAAACATGTCAAATGGTCTATAAAACCAGTGTATGGTGCCCCATGATCGCATTAATGTACACAGCTATGATTTAATAATAAAATGAAATTAGAAAAAAATAAAATAAAATGCCTGGTGATCTAACGGTACACATGAAAATTAGCCCAAGTCCCACCATAATAGGCAATAATGCATTAATCACATTACTTTTTTCTATGTAGTGTGGTATACAAAATTGTGTTATATGAATCTAGAAATATAAAATATGTTTAATGCTGGTTCTGCTTTTTACCTCACTTACATGGGGCAATAATATCAGTTACTTCATTGCATTTTTTACAGAACCAAATACGATTATATAGGAAAGTGTCAGTACAAAGCATGGAAAGGAGCAAGCACTCAGTGTCTGGGATCCAGTTCTTGCTTGTCAGAGCCTGTAGTGAAGTTCTGTTGAGTACAGAGATATATGACTGGGTTCTTGAGAAAATATAAAACAAAGCACAACTATAGCCCAGGATAAAGGAGAGAATTGGAGGGGGAAAGGAGAGGAGGGAGGAGGTTTGATAGAGGGAGAGTAAATGAGTGGGACCACACCTATGGAACATATTGCAAAAGTACAAGTCAAATCTATGATGTATAGAACATAAATGTCTTAACACAATGAGTAAGTAAATGAGCTGAAAACTATATTGATTAGTTTGATGTAAGCACTCCAAATTGTATAAAAAATCAACACATCGTACCCCACAAATGCATAAATGTATTCATGATCTATATCTATATGATTTAATAAAAGGAAAAAATAAATAAAATGAAAATTTTCAGAAGAAAGAATTAATAGAACTTCATTAGATGAATTTTCTGGAGCTGAATGTATTTCCTATATCAAATGTCTAAGACCAGACATTCATGTAAGTGGGACAATGACCACTGTCACAATAGAAAATCAACATCTCTTGCGCAGACATTGGTAGATTCAATAAATTTTACTTATTTAAACAAATTTGGCCATCTCACCTGACAAGTAATCACATCCTTCTTTAAAATGTTAGTAGGTACATGAAAAAAATATATATAGGCATACCATTTTTTTTTTAAGAGTATATTTTAAAAGTTACATCTGTGACAGCATAGACATGCATTTTGTGGAACTTAGCTTTCAATGATAATCAGATCAGAGTATGTTCATTCCTAAATGGAAGAGAAGGAGAAAGAAATAAAATTATTTCTTAATTAGAGGAAAAGTGTATGAGAAGATGTTAAGATGCAAGATGTTAATGTTCCTGAGACAAAGAAGATTGGGTTTCAGTGTTGGGGACGTGAACAAAGGTCACTGTGGCAAAAGGACTGGATAATAAACTACTTAGGACAGCAGGATGCTTCCCTGTCTTACCCTTTTCACACATATCCAGTCCCTCCTGGGCAAACTGCACAGACACAACTTTGCAAACTATGAACTGTAACTTTTTATTATGAAATTACTATAAACCAAGCAATATTAGAATTATACTGTTTATAAAAATTAGAAGAGTCTCTTTGAAACCTGATTCTTATCCTGCTCTTGCTACTGATTAACTGGGTTTGTGTCCTCTATGTTTTCTTTTCATACAATTCAAAAGATAGTGCTCAATTACTTTTGCATTTTTCCATTTCTCAATGATACAAATCTAGTCCGTGTCTCATTGTTCATTAAAAAATAAATAAACAACAAACAAACAATAACATAGAAAACCTGGGGTGTGTAGAAAGAAAATGTACACACCATAGGAAAATTTGTTACTGAGATATACAGGATTAAGATAATCTCATTCACTATTCTTTCTACTTCCTCTTAAATTTTACTATTTAATAATAAAAACCCTTAACCACATACAAATTCTAATACATGGAGAAGAACTTACCCAGATAAATAAATAAGTAGCTAGAACATAAAGGCAACAGATGAAACAGTCTTTCCTTCCAGATTATTGACTTGGGAAGGGATTAGTAGAGAAGTGTCTTTAATCATCTACCTTTAGCTCTTTCAGTGTTTGCTTTCCTTAAGGTCTGAGTTGATCCCAGAGCAATTCTGGCCCCTAGAGAAGTCATTATCTTTCTGATTCTCATCCCTATTTTGTAGGAAAAAGATATTAATTACTTGAAAGTACATAGCCATAAAGCATTCAGCTATTCATGAGAAGGTGTTCATAATAAATGAAAATCAGGAAATACCCAATCACAAGTTTCTCTCAGAGCATCATGGATCTGACATCATTTGGAATATAAAAGAGAATCTGAGAAATGGAGAATATGTATATTGATTAGAATGCTGGAAGACAGTCCATTGGTCAACTGTTTGGCCTATCACCAGGCTTACAGAGTACAGAAACAAAAGAGGACCTTTTATCTTTCCAAATAGCTGCAACTCATATAGCTATAATACCTATTTTTATTACTTAGTACCACTAAATTTCTTTTATTACAGCACTTTACAGATTCTAAAACAATAAGTAACATTTTATGTCCTTAGGAGGAAAATACTTCAGACTATTCCTATTGTTTAGGCCAGTTTGAGAACACATTCTCTCTGCCTTGTTCAACTTTGCTACCCCCCTCAGCAGCATCTATGCAATTTCAAAGTGACTACTCGTGCGACTCTACTGTCAGAGTATTCTACTAAGGATCTCTAGGTGATGAGTTTCCCAGTCATCTGAGGACCCAGAGTTATATTCCAGTGTAGGTATGCAGCTACACATAACACAAATACTCTTCACTGAGAATATAAGACACCTGGTTAGATAAATACTTCATGAAACAACAGAACAAAATTCAATAGTATTCTTGTTATTGATAGGTGATAGAACTTACCTAGGATTTTTTATGGGCATTCTCTATACAACTTCTATTTGAGAAGTTCAGTTCATATAATGTATGAACAACATTATAAAAGAAAAAAAAAAACTTTCTTTAAATTTCGGAGCCCCCTCACCTAGAATTCTGGGCAATCTGACTATTTTCCATATGCAACCATTTGTTGTCTGAAAATATTGCATTTTACACAGCTTTTTGTATATGAACTAATAACCTACCACTATTGAAGCATTTAGCAGAATGATGACTTGATCTAGAATTAAAGAATTGAATGATATAATTCTTGATCAACAACTTAGCGAAAAATATCAAATGAACCAGTTCAGGGAAAGAAAATTCCAAGACTGCTAGAAGGGTAAAATATTCATCCAAGGTTTAAGGTTTTACATAATAATATAGGAAAAAGAAACAATGTGACCATTTTTTGGAGCAACTGATTATCTGGATGTGCCAGTAATAACAGCTTTATTGTCCAGGAGCCAGGAATTCTGTCTTATTGTCATAGGATAGTACTACATACTATCATATAAAACGATTTCAGATACACAAACATTTTACTAACTTGTTAATATGGAAGAGATGTCTTAGTTATTACTCACTTTTAGGATCAAAGTCCCGAAGAAGAATTAATGAAGAAAATGTGTGCTGAAGGCTTATTTTCTCTATTTATGGACCATTGAATGACCTTGTCCATAAAGAAAGACATAGTTGATGTAAATGGTAATACCATTGTGGCAGATGATGGTCACAGTACAAGGCAAGCCATCATATTTAATTGAAGATGGAAAATGTGCCTGCGAACCTATAGACCAATAGGCTTTGCGTTTCACCCCTACTAGGAAGTACCTAATGCTCCCCTTTGTGAGATAGTTATAGCTGATACATTGGTAAATACCAGAACACAGGGCTGGGGGAGCTGGTAGTCAGTCCTGCATACCACAAGTGTCTATAATTGATTCAGGATTCTGGAGATGCTGAGTTCACTTTTATTCCACCAGATAACCAGCTAATGGACAATCTCCTGAGGGAGAACTTCTCTGTGCCCACCTGAGAGATCAGAGTTTTTGGAGGCATCTAGACTTCAATAAAAGCTGCAGTTCAACTCACGTGATGTTCTAGAGGTGACAGTGGTAATATTGGTGGTTTACGCAGAAAAAAATGTGGTATAATCCATGAACTTGCACAAAATCTCCTTTGGCTACCAGTGTTCTCTCTTACTGTGTTATCATACAGTAAGAGATTAGAAAAGAAGACACATAAAACCTCAAAAGAGAGACTATTGATTATTGTTTTAAAAGTTCAAGCTTGAAGGTTATAAATATTTTATGATTTGGGGACTGGAAGATGACTGTATTCTAAGACTTGATAAAACCTCAACTTTATTGACTTTGATACATTTACCATTTTTTGAAAGTGATAGATGTTAGATTGTCCTATGGTTTAATGCATTAATATTTTAAAAATGATACTCATGATGAACTTACGATATCTGGTATTAAAAGGCATTGGGGGCCTGGACACACTGGCCAAATTTTATAATAAACTGATTGATTAGATAATATCAATGACCTATTAGATGATACAAATGCTTATGATCAATGATATTATCTGTTTTAAATTTTTTAATGAAAAGTCATAATGCGATCTTGCCCTTCTTACTTCTTGGCGTATGTTAATAAAGTTGAGCAGAAACCATTAACAAGATGGCTTGTGTTTCTTAAAGTTATTTACATTTTCCTATTGTACTGCCAGGCAGATGCAATCCCAGGCCAAGACAGGAAGATCTCTTGAGGCCACGACTTCAGGGTCATGTTGGCATGTGCCTGTCATCCTAGTTACTTGGGTGGGTGACATGGGAGGATTGCTTGAGCTCAGAAATTTGAGGTTAAAGTGAACTAAAATTTCACCATTGTGTTCCTTGCTTGGTGCCAGAGCAAAAGCCTGTCTCTACCAAAAAAAGAAAAAGAAAAGTTATGATGTAGAAGAAATGAAAATATAAACTTTGTTTCCAAGAAAAAAATCTATAAAAGAAGAGTTTCAATGGCCTCAAAGTCTATTCTCATAAAGACATTTACAGAAGGACCTCTACCCACATAACTGTATTATCTGGCCTCATTTCTTATTGTTAAAAAAAAAAAAGAAAGAAAAGAAAAGAAAAAAAATGGTAAATTTCATGCAAACTAGAACTTCTATGAAGGAATTGTGATTACAATGTAGTAAGGCTTGAGTTTGGGCCTCCATAGTTTTGTATCTCTATTAATTGATGTTTATCTTTCTTGTGAACCCTAAAATTATTCTCATGGGATATGCCAAGATTTGCACTGGTTCTTGAGGTGTACAGAGTAAGGAAACAAGGTTGATTCCACAACTGCCATGTGTATATTCCTTATTTACACATAAAATGTGACCAGAAAGTTCTTAAGGCTCTCTTCAGCTTGACCAAACCTTAGATTATCATCATCCCAACTCCAGGCTCTTGCTCTCCTTTTTCCCTAGAGCATCCCCTTTGAAAATTTGTCAATGTGTATTCTTTCTGTGTCTATTTGTGATGTAAATCTTTTGAAAACCTCTTGAGAGGTTTACAATACAGGCATATTTTTGAAAAATCTGGAGATCATCTCTTTGAAACATAATCATGAAGGAGGATAGTGTCTCTGTCTCCCAGTCTCTGTACCAGGCAGGGTAGGACCCTAACTTGGGTGGGTATCTTGTTCCAAGTTGTGATACAACCTCGTGCCATGAATATAAGAAAAAGTTTACTTTTCTCTGAGTTAAGGCAATTAATAAGCAGAGATAGCCTACAATCCTCAAACCCCAACTCTCAAAAACTCTCCCTCCCTTGGGTTAAGTGAAGCTGTGCATTCAGGCTTAGCATATGGCAAAGAGAAAGAAGAGAGAGATCTCAAGGATTTTCTCTCCAGTTGCTAGCAACAGTAAAAGAATAAAGTCAGCTTCTGCTTGCTCATCTTATGCTATGTGATTTTTTTTTTTAAAAGACATGTCTGTTAAAGCATATAGAGAAAATATGTGAATGTTTTCTCATTTATGTGAGGTGACAACTGCTGTCAGTATTGCATTCACTGAAAGTGTCTGCCACTATCCTACTTGCAAGCTGTGTTTCAAATGCATTTACCAACAACTCTATTATTTTCCATGCAAACTGTGCTGATTAATGATTGATTGTCTCCCAGCTTCATTGTCTTTTGTTTCTCTGTAAAAAAATGAACTATGGTCCCCTACATATTTTATTTTTTGCTTCTTGGTTCCTATGTGTTTATTCCCCAGAAGCCTGAGTGCCTTCTCCAGTCTCCGTAGGCTCCTACCATTCTTGCCACTTCTCCATTGCCATACTTCTGCAGAGCACAAAGCACAGAGTACTCTGTGGCTGTAGAGAGTGTGCTGTGAGAGGGCAGAGCCCTCACAGCCTGGGGAACATTCAGAGAATGAACCCCCAACTGCTTCTCCTCCATTCCCGAAACAGCCATTTTCCTTTCTTCATGCTCCCTTCTGCCAGAAGTCACATAGCCCTTTCTTTGTTTAGTTAACTATGCAGAGATCCTTGAGATCTCTCCCTTCTTTCTCCTTGTCATATGCTAACAAAGTTAAGTAGTAACCACTAAGTCACATAGTTCTTCCTTTGTTTTGTCAACTATGCTGAGATCCTTGTGATCTTGCCCTTTTTACTTCTTGATATACGTTAATGAAGTTGAGCAGAAACAATCAACAAGATGGTTTGTGTTTGTTAAAGTCATTTACATTTTTCTATTGTACTGTAAGACAAAAACTGTCTTTTCTTTATGCTATTTCCCCATTTTGTCTATGCTACTTCCCCCTGGACAAACCCTGTACAGATACTATAAAATAAAGCTGATTTTGTGCTTTGGGGCTGGCTGTAGCCATCAGCTCAATCAGTCCTCCTGGTCCCATCCTTTGTTCCGTGTCTTCTCTTGTGCTGTATTTTCCTCATTTCCCACCAATTCCACTCTGGCTCGCTCCACTTCACCATGCTTGTTTGTGACATGTGGCCAACAGCTTTCTCTGAAAATCATTGGCTGCATTTTCTGGCAGCCAAGAGAGCAGATTTCATGCAAAATAGCATCAGAACCATTTTTCTGTCTTCTAACAACCCAAGTTTGTGTCTTTTCTTACATCTAGATTTCAGATCAAGAGAGGGGAGTTTCATTCTTGGGTATGCTATCTCACATCTGAGTTAGTGGCTATTTTGTACATCTGATATTTTTATATGTTTTAGAGTTCTCTTCACCTCTTGGTAGCCAATTCCTCGTTATTCCAATCTCCAATTCCAATTGTTACAAGTAATAATTATTTGAATTTCTTTCAAACTTTCTTAATCCAATGAACACAGAGAAACCACACTTTGGACAAAGAATGATACACAAATAAATCATTTTGTAGAAAAAGATGGTAGTAATTATGTTTGTGGACGTTTAATGGATACTTTGAAATATTTGCTAAATGCTATTGAAACATATAAACAGATGAATCTCAGATGAGTTACTTCTACTTGTTTTGAATGAAAAAAATATTTTAAACTCGTAAATTCCTTATGTTTGAACTGTCATCACACTGTGCTTCATAAAGTGAGTATGACTACAACAGTATGATGTTAGCTTTCTATATTCACTTCTAGATGTTTAAGTCTTTTAAATGAATTGTTTAGTATACTTTTTGCTTATCGTCTTTATCATTGACCTAGCCTTTTTATGATACTTTTGATAGCTAATGCTATGTCAACTAAACTGAAGATGCCCAGAAAGGTGGTAAACATTATCTCTTGGTATATTTGTAAGAATGTCTCTGTAAAAGATAATTGCTTAAATCAATAAGTTGTCTAAAGAAGATCACACTCACCAATGTAGGTGGGTATCATACAGTCTATTGAGGGTCTAAAAATAATATAAAAAAAATGTGGAGTAAGGTAAATTCACTGTCTCTACTTGAGCTAAGACATCCATTTCTTCTTTTCTTCAGGGTTTTGGACTCAGACGTGAACTTATACTATTGGTCCACTGATTCTCAGGCCTTCAAATTTAGTGTGAATTATACCACCAGATTGTGAGACTTCCAGCTTCCATAATCACATGAAGCAATTCCTAAGAAATGTCTCTCTCTCTCTCTCTCTCATTCATATATATATATATATATTTATGTATCATATATGGTATATACATAATATGTACATGCACATTCATGTATATACACATACATAAATAAACATGTGTATGCTGATATCTACATAGATATGTCTATATAGATGTATGTAATAGATTTATCTATAACAGATTTATCTCCTTTTTATTCTGCTCTCTGAAGAGCCCTAAAATGTCATTTCATTGCTGACTCAACAAATAAAACATTTTTTTACAAATAACTATGAATGCTTTTTAGAGTTCAGTTACTTTTCAAAATTTAAGTGTATGTTTTGTTTAAAAGCTCACTGGTAATTGTAATCATATAGAACAAAGACTTTCAGAACTGAATGATTTATGAAACCTAGCAATAACTTTCTCCTGCTGGTTTAGGATAGATGGCTCTACAGGGAAATTTGATTATTATTAAGATGATTCTAGGATGTGGCTTTTGGTATCCAAGAAATAGAACAGAGAACAGGAGTTGTTCAGAGGTGAAAGACATGAGCAGAAACTTCAGCATCTAATCTTTGCTAGGAGTAGAGTGTGTGGGTTTCAAACACTGACAATGTAGAGGGAATTTCCTCTGAGAATTTAGCAGAGCCATACTCAGGATTACTAATATGAGTATTGTTTACTCTTCCAACAAGGATCACATTCTAGAAGTAAGGGCTACCTCATGACAGTAAGGGGAAAATTTAAAAGACATGGTCTCACAAAATCTGAAAACTCTTGGTGTCATCACGTGATCCATTGAGGCTCTCTTTTTTCTACCAAAGAAAAGTTAACCATTTTAGGAGAAAGATAATTTCATCCAGGGCTTTTATATCTTCGCATTAATAAATTTCAGTACGTGCATCTTACAAGGGTATATGTGAAACTTAGTAAATGTGGAATGTAAATGTCTTAACACAATAACTGTGAAATTGCCAGGAAGGCCAAGTTAACCAGTGTGGTATAAATGTGTCAACCAGTCTGTGAAACTAGTGTGTGATGCCCCATGATCATATCAATGTACACAGCTATGATTTACTAAAAAAAAAAATATATATATATATATATATAAAATCTTATTTATTACTATTATGTTTATAAGTGCCATTCTTTACTTACATAACAGTATCTAATTTGTGACCAATTATCAATTGCAAATAGAAATAGTTTCACTTCTTTCCTTTTTCCTCATCTGCCCTATTGTCTTTTCTTGTTACACTGGCTAATACATCAAACACAATATGGAAGTGGCAGGAGCAGATATCCTGGCATTATTCCTGAATGTGGGGAAACATGTTTAATATTTCACCCTAACTACGAATTCACCATATATTTTTTTTGTGAATGCTGTTTTGAATTTTTCCAAGCTGTCTTGACTTTGCTAATATTTCTAAAATATTGAGATGGCTATATGCTTTTTCTTACCTGCCTTTTTGAATTGGGTTTACATTATTAAATGTCAAATGTCAAAGCAATCTTTCACTTCTACATGCAGTGCATTTGATGATTTAATATTTAGTCCTTTTTTCTGCATTTGATTTTCCAGCATTTTGTGAAGCAATTGTATGTATATTTTCATGAAAGGTGTAGGTTTTGGTTATGCAAGCTTTATGATATGAACTGGGAGCAATATTTCCCCTGTGTTTACTGAAAAAAAATTTTTTCGAGGTCTACCTTTTCTTCTTAAATGTTTTAAATAATCCTCAAATGAAAGTAACTTAGATTTATGAAAATATTCTATTTCTATTTCTGTTTCTCCTAAATTGACTTAAAAAATATTTTTTGAGATCAAATTTTTTTTTGCTTAAATGTTTTATATAATTCTCAAGTGAAAGTAACTTAGATTTATGTGAATATTCTAATATAACATATTCTGTTATTTTAGAGTAATAGGGATATTATGATTTTACATGTCTTTTTTTAAGTTTTAAAATTTGTATCTCAAGAATTGTGCTTATTTTATTTATGTTATTGAATTTGTTGACAGATTCATTCACAATATTCCATTAGTGATGTTGAAAATGCATGTACTATGTAGTGATATACATCATTTCTTTATGTCAGTGATTTGATTCTTTTTCTCTCTTTCTGTCTAGCTTTGTTAAAGGAGCACAGTCCACTGCACCCTTGTAAGGTGAATCAGTCTCATTTGTGCTCCTTGAGGTCACAAGGCTCTAAGAAGGAACATTTCCAGTACTTGGGCTGCAGTCACACCTTAAAGGAAAGAATGTACTGGAGACCCTTGCAAAGTCATAGCTGAAGACAGATTATCTGCCTGGGGCAATGGACCATTGCACTTTATCCCCTACATCTATTTACACAAATACTTTCAGTTAGTTATATAGAGAAGTAGACAAACAGAATAGACAACCCAGCCCTTTGTAGTTCATCTCCATCATTGTTTATCTCTAAACAAGATATTCTTGGTTTAGAAAGGTGTGTACATACTTTGCTATATTAACTCTGATAAGGAATCTTTACCTTTTGTCTTCCTTGTTCTTGGATTATTTTTATCTGATGAGTGTAGGTATATAAGAAAGTGAGTAAAGACAGCCAATTGCTGCTGTGTCTCAGCGGGTACCAGCCATCCCTTAATAAATGATTAATTTCATCTGCAGTGTCTGCCTTTGTGTCTCTGACTAGGCCAGTGGACAGCAACACTTTGTAATTTTCCCAATCATTTTTTATTTTTAATTAATTTCTATTCTATCATTATGCTGTTCATCTGTCAATTTACTTGTGTTTAATTTATTCTTTATTTTCTTCCTTCTTGAGGTAGAAACAATTGATTTGATTAAATGCATAAAAAGCAATAGAAGCAACATTAAATATTGGAAATTTATTTCATTCACACAAAACCTTATACCGAGGCAAAAAAAAAAAAAAAAAAAAAAAAACAAAAAAAACATTAAAAAATTTACAGTTTTTAAAAATTCGAAAATGTTGGCGGTTTTAGAATAAAAATATATAAAAAAACAACAAACAAAATCACCACACACAAAAAAAAAAAAAAAAAAAAAAAAAAAAACAACTCTTAATATATTTCAAGTGTTTAAAATTTCCAAAGTATTCCCTGATTACAATAAAATTAAATTAGAACTCAATAGTTTATCAAAAATTCTTAAATGTATGGATTTATATATAAATGTGCTCAAGCAGCACATATCTCAATATATCATGAATGTCATAGTGAATATTGGTCTTATTTAGTTGAATAAAAAGTAGGGTACAGAAGGTCAAAACATGTAGAATGCAGTAAGATTAAGGTAAAAATACATATATCCTAAAATAATAACTTTAAAAATCAACAACCAAAGGTTTTTTATCAATAAGTTAAAATGACTACAAATTAAAAACAAAAAAGTCAAAGAAAAGAAGTAATAAAGATTAAATTAGAAGCCAAATATATTATCTGTAAAGAGATACACTAGTCTTAACTTGAAAACTTTTTACATCAACACATAGTTTTGAAACTAATAAATACCTTTAAAATCCAAGATGAACAAATAGGTCCCAAACTGTCTTCATCTCTAGGAAATCAAGGCCTTCTCCACGTGGCCACCATTTTCTAGATCATTGCTAAGATTCGTAATTCAGAAGAAAAAACTTTGTCACACGGTTAAAAATTACTTTATTTTTTACACCATAGACAATAGGATTGAGTGCAGGTGGCACAAGGAGATAGATAGTAGACAAAAGAATGTGGGTAGAAGGGGCAACATGTCCAAAACGATGGCTGAAAAAAGAGAAAAAGGCAAGAATATAAAATTCA